>PVKB01005651.1:0-89044 GCA_004027205.1 Ctenodactylus gundi | reverse complement strand
GGGGGGGGGGGGGGGGGGGGGGGGCGGAGCACACAGCTTTCTCCAGATGGGAGCAGAAGGGAAAACGGGAGAGGCAGATCTGGCCTGGAAGAATGCAAACACCCATGCTGTGGCCTGAACTGAGAGGTCGTCTCTAGGCGTGAGAGTAGTCCTCAGCTGACAGCTGGCAGGGAAATGAGGACATGGATCCATACGGTAAGGAAGAAATTCTGCCCACAACCTGAATAAGCTCAGAGGTGTTATCTTTCCCAGTGCCTCTAAAAGAGAATACAGCGTGCCAATATCCTGATTTGAAGCTTGTGAAACCTTGAGCAGCCACTCAGCAGCTGGACTCAGGATGCAGGAACTCTAAGCTGTTAACTGTATTTCAGCAGAAACGTGGGTAGTTTGCTATGTAGCAGTAGGACAGGAGGGAGGTAGCACACAATGAAACACATGAGCGATGCCAGGATAATAATCTCAGGGCTCTGCTCAGGTGGCCTGAGTTCAGGTCCAGCCTATGGCCACACTGGGAAGCAAGCAAAGGTGGCAGTGGGGCAGTAACCATGAGCCCCGAGGTCTTGGTGTGAACAACAGGTTCCAACATCTTTTGTGCAGGGCTGCAAAGAACCCCCGAAATTTATGTTTGGCTGGAAACCTGGACAGTGAACTTAGGTGGAAATAGGATATTATCAGATTTAACTCATTATGATGAAGCCACAGTGGGTCTTGAATCCATTGTGACTGTTGTCCTTAAAAAATGATAAAAATAATTTCTTAAAAAGGCACACAGGGAAGTTCAGGTGAACAGGGAGGCAAAGGCTGAAAAGACACAGTTGTGAGCCAATGACCAGCAAGAGGTGCTGGCAATCACTGAAAGTTTGGAAACAGGATGGGACAGGTCCTCTCCTAGAATCTCTGAAGGGATCCAACCCTGCCACAACCTTGCTTTCACACTTCTGGTCTCTTGAGCCTGGAGAGAGTAACTTCCTCTTGTTTTACGTCAACCAGTTTGTGATAATTTGTTACAGAAGACCTAGGAAGCAAATATATCTTCTAAAACGTTCTTCAGTATTTTGGGGGGTCATCATATATTTTCACAATGATCTATGCACTTTCCCTATTTTCCTCAGGTCTTTGTCCATTCTCATAATGATCTACGTAACTATAAATTTCACAGTTTGGCGGCTATCATTTACTCACGTATTGATCTATGTAACTGCAGAGCTTTACTGGCAATTGTTTTACATCATCTAGGTCAAGGTTGCCAACCCCTTGCCTGTGGATCACTGAGGGCCAAGAATGGCTTTGAATGTAGCCCAACACAAATTCATAAGCTTTCTTTCCTTTCCTTTTTTCTTTCTTTGTAGTACTGAGCCCAGGGCCTTCACACTGAGCTACATCTTTATTTTTGATTTTGAGACAGGGTTTCACTAATTTGGTAAGTTGCCCAGGCTGGGCTCGAGCTTAGAATCTTTCTACTTCAGTCTACCAGAGTACTGGGATTACAGCATTGGGCCACTGGGCCGAGCTCATAAACTTTCTCAAAACATGAGATTTTTTTTGTGTGTGTGTGTGATTTATTTTCCTTTCTTGATTCAGCGAACAAACTCTGTAGGCCTTGCATGTCTAGCCTGAGGCTGAGGGCTGTATAAGGCTCTGTACAGCTAGTCATGTGACTTATGAGATTGTAATCTTTCAGTACTATTCTGTGATTTTTAGTGGTGTCCCCATGACTTGATTGCATGGTGCTGGCACAGAGACTGGAGGTAAGAGGGGACACAGTGTGGGGAGCGTGCAGTACAGTGCTTAACTTCATCTCCTGCACCTGCCACAGACACAGATCTAAACAAAACAGTGTACACAGGCATCATCTGTCCTGCTGTCACTGGGTCAGTAAAATCAGCAATTACCAATAACAGTGTTTCAACCTTGCACGTGTACAAGCCTGTCAAGACAGGCATTTATTCTATTAGGAAGATATGTAAGTTTTATTTAATTATTAAACTTGGCCTTGCATTAGTTCTTAAAATAACTAGTAGCTGTGGAATTACATACCTTATAAAGAACCCAAGACAATACTCCTTGACTCAGTGGCCACAGCCCGGGAAAGCCAATAGAGCAGACACCTGTGCTCTAAGTCCCTGAACATACAAGCCAGGAGAAAAGCTTGTTCACATGGTCCTGGATCACAGAAGATCAGTTTCTCCCCAGTTCCCCACTTACACAGCCTGAGGGGGACGATTGATGTAGTCTTATCCTTACATATCTGAATGTTTTCTTGTGCCTTTATCATTGTTTCTAAGCATGCATCTTGTCTCCCAGACTTAGAATTTTTCCAAGCCTGAGGAAGGCCGGTGTACGACAAAGGCTCCCCTCAGCCAGCAATCACAGGTCCTTTGGTACCTATTATGCAATAACTTTGTGTTTAAAAAGATTAAAAAGATTCTCATTCTTGACTGGACTGTAGTTCCCAATGGATAGCCTATCCCCTTTTCTCTGGAAGCCCCATTTTCTCATCAACATTGACTATAGGTGAATGAATAATCTGGTGATTCCTTCTGGTTTTCTTGCTTATTTTTCAGGCACTGGTACTGGAACCCAGAGGCTCATACATACTGGGCAAACACACTCCACTGAGCCATACACCATCTCTGTCTAGCCCCCTGCGCAGGGATACTAACTTTCAGTCTTACCGGGATTTGGTTTTTAGGACGGTATGTGTGACCATTGTGTCAACTTGAGGCAATTGGGAACCTCTCCTGGATTAGGGTTTAGGAAGCAGGCATACATTAGGCAATTAGGAACCAGCGTGGATCGGAGTGTGAGTGATTTGTGGGCCAGTGAATGAGGGAAAAACACCCCCCAGGATGTAGGAGGCCCAACTGGAAACTCAAACTCTATAAAAGGAAGGAAGAAGAAAGATTGTTACGTTTTTTCCTCTGGGAAAGCTCTTCCCTTTGCAATTGTCTATGGATGCTGACTTGCTACATGCTGCAGATCTTCATCACAGATTGACTCCAGTTTCAACTTGTGACTTGCGCCTGTTGTAGATCTTCAGACTCCGGTCTTTGCCATTGTTTTTCAAACAACCAAGATCTGCGCAGACTCACTGTCTGTCCTGCAGTCTGATCAGGTGTTCTACCTGGAGGCTGAGCAGCCATTAAACCCTCCAACTCTCACACATGCAGGCTGCCATCTTGGACTATCTCTGTCCTCAGACTTGTAAGCCTTCCAAATATATCCTTTTTATTATACCTTCTGTAAATTCTGTTTTTTTTAAAGAACCCAAACTAATACACTACTCTCTCTCTCTCTCTCTCTCTCTCTCTCTCTCTCTCTCCACTTTTTGAATGCCATGATGTAGGCAGCTTTTCTCTACCATGTCATTTTTGAATCCTGAAGCCAGCTGAAGATGGACTACATTCCCCAAAACTGTAAGTCAAATCCAACCTCAACTCCTTTAAGTACTGGCTTTCTGGAATTTTGTCTCAGTGATGGAAAAGTGACCAATACAGTATGTCTTCATCATTGTTGACTCTTGGCTGCTGGAAATGAGTATTTTTGTTCCTGTGGTACCAAAATACACACCTTTCATTTTTATCACATTGCATTATAACAAATTCCTGGAGCTGCCTTAGAAAAGAAAAACCTACTCCTGAACACAGATGAAATTATGTTCATGGTAGAAATTTTGAAATATAACAAAACTAAAGAAAGGTCCAAATCACAGCTGATTTTTCTTAGTGTTACTCAACAATATATTAACAAATTTTATTCTAAATTATCTTCTATGTAATATACATAAATGCACATTTTTTGCATATCTAATTCTTTTGGTCTAAGAAATAGACCAATTTATAGCCATTTCTGAGTGGACTGTTGCTACTGTAGAAGTTTTCCTTAGCCTTCCCTTTCCTTTTAGATTAGACCCAGAATTTGACATATCTTTATTTTTTAAAGATTAGCTCATTCCTGAGACAGGAATCTCTGCCTTGTATCTTCTTTCCCTTCATTTCAGATGTCTCTGTTATTTTCTGAAAGCATTCCTAGAAATAACGTCCCACTCTCAGTTACTCACAGAACTAAATTCTCAGGTGCTGTTGCCTTTCTTTTATAAAACAAAGAGTAGTAAGACAGAATACACATGGACACATGTCAGTGAGATCTGGGGGCACAAGAAAGCCCCCACCCCCTGCCCACACCACTTTTGGGGCTGGAAGGCAAGTGTACTTGGCAGTCTGGGGCTCTGAGGTGGAAATATAAGAAAGGAAAGGGCATATTCTGTTCATCTTTTCTGTTTTGTCCAATTGCCATGTCTTTGGGTGTCAAGTTCATACATGTAATCTATACAGCCAGCTCAAAATGCAGATTCAAGGCCCCACCCTCAGAAATCACATTCATAGATATGGCCTGGTGCTAGGGACTCAGCATTCTGAACAATCTCAGAAATAGATTGCAAGGTTGGTAGCCTCCTGACCACACTCTAGGAAACAGGGCAACAGGTGTGGAATACACTCTCAGGAACATTCTCTTTCCATTTCCAGATTGGCTCACACTCAACAGCTGCGGTTAACCCACAGGGCAACTTCGCTAAAATGAGCAGTGGCCTTCCCTGGGGTGGCCCACACATGGTCTGCGTAGCACAGCACAGAAGGACCACAGGCTTTTTGTATCAGCAGGCTGGGCATCTTGTGACAGGTGCCATTTGCACAATCACATGGCAGGACCATTACTCTAGTCTTTGCTTGCCATGCTGTCTTCTTCCCAGCACATGTCCTTTTAATTTCAAAAGCAAGACGCATTTGCAAAAAACCCTAAGCTCCATAGCTAGCACAAATCCCCTGACATCGAATTTGGTTCTAGAAGCTCAGGGTAACAACTGACCTTTTCTGTGTTTTGAAATATGTCTTATGATTTCCAACAGCACCTAGAATAATTTCTAGGGTTTAATGGAAAGAAAAAGTTTAAAACAAGTAAGCTAGAGGCAAGGAGCCCATTCTGATACAAAGTTGGGCTCAGAGAGAAAACTGTCACACCTCACTTTTCTGATGCTATGCAGGTGAGGAGGGCTTGGGGTACCTTGAAGCTGCCAAGCTCTCCTGCTGGCCTGTAGGCCTTCGGAGTGGCCCTCTCAGGGTCCACTGGAGGCTCTTACCTTCTGTTTTGATCCTCAGGGCTGTTCTCACCAGGGCAAACAGGGTTGCATTGAACATGACTGTTCCATCACTGTTCAGAGGCATGTTCATGGAGACCAGGCGCTGGAGGGGAGGAAACAAAGCCAGTGAGAAGGGCAGATGGGTCTACAGAGTCACCAATATTGGAACACTGGGAGGGTGTCTGGAACTGCATGGATGCTGTTGGCACGGTCAGCATAATCTAATCAAAACCTTTTAATATGGGGGAATCCAGGCTTTGCCGTAAGTACCCTCACCCCTTCCTACTGAAGAAAAGAAGAATTTGTTCTCTGTATACCTTCCCTTCCACAAAAGGCTGCTGAGCCTACCTGCCTTTGCCACCCTCATATATGCTCAGACCCGGGGACACATTCTCTGTTGGCAACAAAGAACAATGCATCAGGTACCTGTGGGACACCACTTGCCATCTGGTGTCCATCCAAACCCAGAGAAGGGAAGTCCCAGGGGTTTGATTGTGGGAGATGCCACATACTCTTTCTGTGTACTCAAAATGTACCTTTACATGAAGCTAGATCAGAGACTTGCTAACTCCAAACAGTTACTGTGCTTCCCTTGTCCCTTCCTTCCCTCCTAGAGAATGGGCTTCCATGGCTCTGGGACTAGGTGTCTCCTTGTGAAACAACAGCATGACACTTGTTATAGTGTCTACTCTTGGATGTAGTTCAGTAGGTCACTTCTTAGCTGTCACAGGGTGCTCTTGCCAACCTTCGTGCCAAGAAGGTCTGTGCTTTCTGAAGTGATTAGATCTTGTGAGTTTCATGGAGAGTCCCCAGCTAGCCTGGTCCAGCTGGAGGTCTCAAAAATACCTTTCAGCCTCCTCAGGACCACACACCTACCTCCTGAATTCCCATCTTGTATTTGATTTGTGCTTGTTACGGTCTGAATGTGAAAGGTCTTCTAAGGCCTTTATGGCAAAGGCTGTCTAAAGACTGTGACACTATTGGGAAGTGGTAGAACCTTAAGGAGGTGAGGCCTACTGACAGGAAATTAGGTAAATGGAGGCATCCCCTTGAAGGAGTACTTGGACCTGGGGCCTGTTCTGTTGCTTCTTGGCTCCTGGCTGCTGTGAGGTGAGCAGGCCTGCTCAGCCACATTTCCTACCATAGTGAGGTAGGCCTAGTGTAACAGGGCGAAAAGACCATGGACTGAAATTTCTGAAGTCACCAGCTAAAATAAACTTTTCCTTTTTATAAGTGATTCTCTGTGATAGTCTGTCACAGCTGCAGAAAGCTGACTAACGGCTCTTTCTATAGCCTGAGAAATCTCCAGAATTTTATTGTGTGCGTGTGTGTGGAATAAAGTGAGGAAAAAAAAAGAGCAAAACAAATCCTAAGTAGATAATTCTTTATTTTGTGAATTTTTGATTTTCCACAAGTAGATTATATCCAGAGCTGATTCTCTCTGCCACGGGGGTTTCTTCCTCTACACAGATGTCTGGCCTCTCTTCCCCACTTGTCAGTTCACTATTATTGCAGCAGGGAGCTCAGAATGGCAAGCAAGATGGTAACCAGAGAATGGGAAGAAGGTGAGAGATGGGAAGGTATCCCTTAGACCCTCTGTGCTGCTCAGCGGGGCTCTCAGCTCAGGACTCACTCTCTGGGTCAGGCAGAAGTGTATCTAACAGAACATAGTGTTTTGGGGGCCACAGACTCACTTAGGAAGCTGATAAAAGTGAGAGATCCTCTCCTTGGCAAAATTCACAAATGTTATTGATTTGCAAAATCATGATTTTAGGACCTCACAGACCCCTGAAGCTAGTGTGTGGCTCATCTTCTGGCTCCAGGCCATTCACCTCAGGCTGAGCCACCTGCCAGCTAACCAGGTTATATTGCTGACGGGCTGAACATATATTGTATTCAGAAAGGGCATGTGGCTCACTGTTTCTGAGGACTAGATCCCGAGGTACCCTTACAATATAATCTGGCTCAGCCTCATATCTGTAGGCACAAAAAATGTCATCTTCATTCCCTTAAGGATCACAGGACTGATATCACATAGGTATCTTGCTTCTCTTATTTCTCTCTCCCATGAACCCAGGCCATCTCTTACTTTGCAAGCCACACGATGAGGACACAGCTTCCCAAAACCCAGAGGGGGCTGAATCCGTCGGAGGAGGGTCACCACATCCAGGTGTTTGATCCGACCCCTAGAGGAGGAATAAGAGGAGAGGAGGGACATCCAGGGTGCCAGTCCCTGCCTGCAGCCTAGGACTCAAGTGCCTGGAAGGTGAGGTCACCTGCAGAGGGGACTCACCAGGGTGTAGCCCCGCTGGTCAAACTCAGTGCAGTCTGCAGCTCTGTAAGGCCAAACTCCAAAGCCACATCCCATGTAGACATGCATGTTAGGCTTTTATTTATTTATTTTTCTTTTAAAATACTTTTATTTTTTCCATTTTATCAATATGTAGATATGATACATAATGTTTACATTGAACTTGAGTGTTCTGTTCATGTATATATATATATATATATATATATATATATATATATATATATTATGTCAAAATTGAAAACCCTTCTCTCCCTTTTTGATCTTCCTATACCTTCCCCCTCTCCTTTAGCTTCCACTATATTCCCATTTAGTTCTATGAAATGCCTGTATTCTGGGTTTCTCATATAAGAGAAGCCATTCAATATTTAATCTTCTGCATCTGACTTCACTGAGCATCTCAAGTTGTGTCAATTTACCTATAAAGGCCTCAAAAATATCTGTCTTTATAGATGAGTAGTACTCTGTTGTGTACATACACCACAATTTTCGCATCCACTGATCTGTTGATGAGTATTTCATGTCTTCCACATTTGAGCTCTTGTTAATTGTGCCAGAGAGAATGGTGTATATAAAAAACTTGAACAGCAATCAATCCTGGCAAAGCTGTGGCGGGGAAAACCCTCTCACACTGCTGGTGGGAATGTAAACTGGTACAACCACCATGGAAGGCACTATGGAAATTCCTCAAAAGCCTAAAGATAAATATTCCCTCTAATCCAGGGACACCTCCTAGGAATCTTTCAAAAAGAGTTAAGAGCTTCATATAAAAGAGATATATGTATACTCATGTTCATAGCAGCACAACGTTAAGCTTTTAATGAACATTTTTCCATCAGTACTGTGTTCAAGGTTGAAAAGATTTCAGCCATACAAATAAATTCTCAACTTGCACTTTGATCAATAAGCCATCTAAGGGATAGTCCAGTGAAGATGGCGGCTGAGTAACAGTGCTGCACAATGTCTCCTCATCAATCCACTTAAGAAGTAGAAAATTTAGTTTGAAAAGTGTGTTCAATGTATCTAGGAAAGAGAGGAGCATCCCAACAACTGAAAGGAGGCCAGGGGAAGGCCAGAGATTCCAAAGGATCATTGAAAGCAGAGAAAAAAAAAAATCCCAGCAGCCCAGGAAGCCACCACAGGCAAGTGGCTGGAGCTGCAGGCAGCTGTAGACGGAGGAAAGCTTGCATGGGGCCGGAACATCTGACGGAGCTGGGAGAGGACCTTGCACCCCAACGACGGACAGGAGGATGCGGGAGGGTCAGAAATCCTGAAGTCATATTGGAAGAGGAGGAAAAAAGCAGCCAACTCGGCACAGCCCTGAGCTTTCAGCATCTACAGACCACAGAGAGAGGAAAGTCTGGAACCAGAACCTCAGCCTGAGGTAAGCGTGGATCTGCAGAAGTGGGAATTGTTGGCAGCTGGCTGCCCCAGCCTCTGGAAAATCAACCAGCAGGTAGTGTGTATTTCAAACTCTATGGGCACTCCTCCTAGAAAAGGCTCCAGGAGTACAAGGTTCAGCAGCCTTCATAGGCAATGACCTAAGCAGGAACCATTTTTAAAAGAAGAAGAAGAAGAAGAAGAAGAAGAAGAAGAAGAAGAAGAAGAAGAAGAAGAAGAAGAAGAAGAAGAAGAAGTAGCAGAAGCAGAAGCAGAAGCAGAAGAAGAAAAAGCCCAAGACTGACCTTTTTAGAGTAAAAGAAAGCTCACCAGGGATTTGGGGGGTCACCTTTAATTAGTGCCTAGGAAGAAACTGGCACAAGCGGCAGAGAGGGAAAAAGAGGGGAAAAAGGCTGCTGATCTCCTGAATGGCTCAGGGGCACATCCAAGGGTGGAGAGCCCCACTCTTGGGGAGGGAAGCCAGGACAGACAGAGAGCTTTGTTGAATGCACTGGGGGGAACAAGACACTTCAAAAGAAGGATCATCACCCCATTCCTCCGGAATGCACCAGAGGCTTCCGGTACACTACTGCCCTGCATGCCAGAGGCATCTAGGACCAGGAAGTCCATCGCCCATCCATCCTGTGAGCCACAGGATTCCAGAGGCTTCCAGGGAATTACATCACCCTGTAATTCTGAGCCCCAGAGGCTTCCAGAGGCATCTAGGACCGGGAAGTCAATAGCTCTGTCTGTCCCTTGGGCCAGAGGATTACAGAGGAATCTAGGACTGGTCCTTCACCAAACCCTTCTTTCCTGCACACCAGAGATAGTCAGAGATGGCAGAACCATGAGAATATGTGTTAACAAATCTCCTACAAAAAGACCTGATACCCCAGAAGATAATACCAGGCATACTGAAATTGCAGAATCCAAAGATGAAAATGGCAAAAATTATGGTACCTTCTGGGCCCAGATATTCATTGAATTACAGCAGGATTTAAAGCAGGAATTAAAGCAGGAAGTAAAACAGACAGTGCAAGGGCCACACTAGCACACAGCTAAGCTAAAAGCAAGCCTTGAAAAGCAAATAGAGGAGAACATAGAAGAAATATACCAGAAGATAATGAAGGCAAAAGAAGAAATTAGGGAAGAACACAACAGAGACATAAAAAAAAAATTGAATGCAGATATTCAGGCAGTGAAAAACACACAGGAAATAATAAGCAAATAAGCAACCACATTAAACATCTTCAGAATAGAATGTCAGACCTAGAAAATAAAGTGACTGAGCTGCAACCTACAGGCCATGAAGAACACAAAGTAAATAATAAAGAAAGCGAATCATTACAACAGCTGATAGATGATTCAAAGAGAAACAACCTCAGAATTATGGGAGTCCAGGAGAAGACTGAGGACAAAACAAAAGGCTTAAAGGACATGTTTAATGAAATTATGGAAGAAATTTTCCCAAACTAAGAAATGAACATGGAACTATTGCAGGCATATAGAACACCAAACAACTTTGATCAGAAGAGATCCTCATCATGACACATCATAATTGAAATTCTAGAAACCCAACATAAAGAGAAAATATTAAAAGCGATAAGAGAAAAACAGAAGGTGACCTACAAAGATAAGCCCATCAGGATAACTGCAGACTTCTCAATCCAGACCCTAAAAGCCAGGAGATAAGGGAGCAATGTCATCCAAGCACTAAAAGAACATAAATGCCAACCAAGACTGCTATATCCAGCAAAATTATCTTTTAACTTAAAGGGAGAAATTAAAACTTTCATTGATATAGAAAGCTTAAAGGAATGTGCAGCCACTGAGGCACTATTGCAGAGAATACTTACAGGAAACTCAGAAAGTGAAAAGGAGGCCAGTGACACCAACGACCCCAGAGAAAAAGCAACAACAGCTAGAAGAGAATAAGCTGAGAAAAAAGTAATGCTATACATGAAATTAGGTACGAATCTATAGGTAAAAGGAAACACCAAATAGGGCACAATGTTAATTATTAGTGAAATATGAGTAATTAATGTATGAAAGTAAAAAAAATCTGAAATAACTGAGCATAGCTATTTATTGTTTTAAATGTAACATACTTATGTGATACAGATTTAAGTCCATTTAATGTAGCAAATTGATAAAGTCTTAAGCTTGTTGAATGAAGCAATTCACTTTTTTGATGCTGAATGTGAGTTTATCCTCTTTGAGAGGCAGAAACATAAGCTGCACCAAAACAGCTTGGAAGAAAGGTAACATCTAAGAGAAAATGTAATAAAAAATTAGATTGGTAATTAAATCATCTAATTGATATACTTTTTAAACAGTACCAGTTCTTCAATAAAATCTGTGAAATCTCCCCACAACATTATTATTAGTAATAGTACAGTAGTGTGCAAAATAGAATAATTTCTAATTAATAATGCAACATGGGGAATTGACATAAAATCTCTTAAGAATATAAATGCACAAATATATGGATGGACAGATAAAATTATAAACCAAATCTAGTTAGTAATCAGTGAAACATGATTAAATAAGTTATGAAAGATAAAAAATTCTGAAATTACTAAATTTGCCTTCATATCTGTTACTTTCAGTATATTTATGTGGTATAGATTTAAGTCCATTTAATGTAGCAATGTGATATAGTTTTAACTTTGTTTTATTGTAGCAATTCATTTATTAGGTCACTGATGAAAATTTATCCTAAGAAAACTGATTGAGGTAAAGATAACCCTGTGAATGTACAAATATGTACCTTCCAGTATTCAGCTAAGGCATTTGAAATTCAACTTTCTTTTTCTTTCCCAAATTTACTAGTCTTTTGAACCACATGTCTGTAGTTATTTTCTAACGTGAATTTTTGGGTAAGGCCAGGTTGAAGAATAGCAACAAAGACATAGCAAAATATAGAAAAAAAACTTTTGGTAAATATCCAAAAAAAGGGATTGGCTGGATTCAGAGAAGAGGCATCAAGATTTAACTACTGCGACATATTTGAGGAATAGGAAGCTGAGTTAGAGTGGTGACTTAAGTGAAATGATTTAGGTGTGGAAGATTAATATATTAAGTACTATATAGTTTCTCTGACTTGGAGAACCCAGAACACAGACATTCTATAGAACCACATGAAGTGATAGCCGGAGTTGGGGGAAGGGGCAGGGAGGGTGTGGGAGGGTCAAAAATGGGAAGGGATTGTAAAGTTGATATGATACATATGTGCATGAAATACTCAAATTCATTGTAAACACTATGTATTACATATGTATATTACTAAAAATAATGGGGAAAAATAACCATCTAAGGCATTTTCAGGGTGTCAATCAAAAGTGATCGATTCGTGAGGATGTTCTGAGACCTGTGGTTTAGGATGGAGTTGAGAGCTTCCTTGATACCCTGACATGAGTACTTAGTATCGTTTCTGACATTAGGAATCTTTTTCCTACCATTTGCATATTCAGCAGGCTCTTGGCCTCCTTCTGCTGGCCATGCAGTCTGGCACACACAGTTCAGTGTTTGTCACTGTCCGCTCTCATAGAGGTTCAGTCACTTCATTCCCCCCTCAGCTTGGAGAACCAGATTTCCTTCCTGGACTTACTTGGCTTCTGGGTCATATTCTGCCCAGATTCTCTTAAATTCATCCAGATGGTGGGGACCAAGGATTGACCAGTCCCTTGTCAGGTAGTCAAAGTTGTCCATGATGACAGCTACAAAGAGGTTGATGATCTGCAGGGAACAGTTTGTATGACGAGGTGTTCTTCAAGGGCTTTCTACAACCTTACCCTCAAGCCCACCTTCCTACTAGTGTCCAGGCATGGCCCAGTCCAACATTCCTACACACCAGCAACATGTTAGCATTTCAAACATGGCTCCTAGAGCTTGAATCTCCTGGGTATGAACTTGACACTCCTCCCCTGAGCATTGTGCAGAACCCCACCTGTGCGCTCCACAGCACCCCTCACCCTGGGGAGGCTATGTACGCCGCATACAGTGGGCTTTATCTACCTCCTTCCTATTGCTCTTCTGTAAGATGCCCAGAACATACAAGCTCCCACTTGGGCCTCTACACATCCTGTCCTTGGGGACATGCCACCATCACAAGAGCCAAGAACTAAAAGAGAGTAGTTGGCTGAGCTTGTGCTGGCCCAGTACAGTTGAGTACGCCTGCTAACCTAGCTCTGAGCCTGACTTCTGGGATGACCCTGAGCCAGGGATCAGGGGCTTATGCTACCTTGACACTGCACACTCATCCCCAGCAGCCCCTGGAGCCCAATCTCCTCTTACCAGGAAGGCACAGAGCATGTAGAAGCTGATGAAGTAGAATACAGCGAAGCTGCTGCCGCAGGGCGTCTCTCCATCCGTGCTGTTGCTGGGCTCGGACTCTGGAGCACACTTCTTGCCCGGCATGCAGGCCAGCATTATGTCCTGCCAAGCCTCCCCAGTAGCACACCTGCAGCGGACAGGCGAAAGACCCCAGCCCCATGCAGCCAGCTGCACACATGCAAGGAGGCCCCAGCTGCCTCCCCCAGAAGGAATGATACAACAACTCTGGTATTGGTAGTCCCACCATATGCCCTGACATGCTCAATATGTAATATCTGAAAGCAACAGTAACAAATTTTACCCTTTCTGAACACTTGCTCTAAGTTAGTTCCTTTTGACTGGGTATGGGAGCACATGCTATGAATATACCATTAAAAAAACCCCACTCTCTAATTTAGTTTTTTGTTGTCCGATTGTTTGTTTTTACTAGTATGCTGAACACTGCTATTACCATGCAGTTCCATATCTTGGGTGTCTGCCTATAATCAGTGAAGGCAGTGCCTATTCTCCAAGCATTGGTCCTACCCAACTGCTAGCTGGGGTGGGCAGCCCTCAGACTCTAGTGAACCTGGGAGAATGGTGCTCATCTGATGAGTGGGAAATGATATTTTATTGCTCTTTCAGTTTGATTTAAAATGATTAGTGGGTTGAGAATTCTGATTTTTACCTTCTGTTGAACTGCATGTTTGTATTTTTGATTGTTAACTCATGGATTATTTGTCTTTTTATTCATTTGTAAAGTCCTTTATATTTTATCATATCAATCCTTCATTAGCTGGATGCATCCTAAGTGTCTGCTTCTAGTCTGAGGCTTGTTTCTAGCTTTATTTATAGTGTATTTTATTGAATCTAAGTTTTTAATTTTAACATGCTCAAATTTATCATTTTTAACTTTATGTTCTGTGCTTTTCACATCTCTTACAAAAGTTCATCTGTGATGGCTAAGGCTGGGCTCGGCGAGAGCCAGGCCGGGCCACTTGGGAGGCAGCAGGTAGGCCTCTGGGGCAACCTCTCCTGCCCCGTGCCTCGGGCTGGCTAGCAGCAGGCCAGGCCGCTCCTAAGGCGGCTGGTCGGATTTGCAGACATTCTCTGCGCCCCTCGCCTCGGGAATCTACGGCTGAGGCCAGGCTCAGTGAGAACCACCCCAGGATACTCCTAAGGCGGCTGGACGGCTTGGGGGACATTTTCCATGCCCCTTGCCTCGGGGATTAACCAAGAAGGAAAATTACAAACCAATATCCTTAATGAATATAGATGCAAAAATCGTCAATAAGATTCTGGCAAACAGAATCCTAAAAATAATCAGAAAGATCATACACCATGATCAAGTGGGCTTCATACCTGAGATACAAAGCTGGTTCAACATACGTAACATAAGTAAATCAATCAACATAATACACCATACCAAAAAAAGCAAAAACAAAAACCACATGATCATCTCTATTGATGCAGAAAAAGCCTTTGTCAAAATCCAGCACCCCTACATGATAAAAACACTGAGAAAAATAGGTATAGAAGGGCCCTACGTAAAACTCACAGAAGCCATATATGCTAAACCTACTGCAAAATATTATAGTAAATGGAGAAAAGTTGAAATTGTTCCCTCTCAAATCAGGAACAAGACAATGATGCCCACTCTCAGCACTTCTATTCAACATAGTTCTTGAAACACTTGCCACAGCAATGAGACAAGAAAATGAAATAAAGGGAGTCTGCATCAGAAAGGAGGAGGTCAAAATTTCCTCATTTTCAGACAATATGATTATCTACATGGAAGACCCTAAAAACTCCACTATGAAACTCCTAGAAATAATAAAAAAAAATTAGCCAAGCCACAGGTCAAAAAATTAACACTAAAAATATCAATAGCTTTTCTCTATACTAATAATGAACTTATTGAGCAAGAACTCAGAAAAACAATTCCATTCTCAATAGCTCAGCAAAAAATTAAATACCTAGGAGTATACCTAACCAAGGAAGTGAAAGACCTATATATATATATATATATATATATATATATATATATATATATATATAAACTACATTACATTGAAAAAAGAAGTTATAGGAGACACTAGAAAATGGAAAGGTATCCCTTGCTCTTGGATAGGCAAAATAAATATAGTCAAAATGACTATATTACTGAAATTGATATACAGATTCAATGCAATTCCTATCAAAATACCTACAAGATTCTTCAAAGAACTGGAAACAACAATCCTTAAATTCATGTGGAGCCAAAAGATAACAAGAATAGCCAAAGCAATCCTGAGCAACAAGACCAAAGCAGGAGGTACTACAGTTTCAGACATCAGGCTATACTATAAAGCCATAGTTGTAAAAACAATTTGGTACTGGCACAAAAATAGACAGACAGACCAGTGGAACAGAATTGAAGATGCAGAGACAAACCCAAATATCCTCAATTACTTAATCTTCAACAAAGGGGCCAAATGCATACAATGGACAAAGGACAGACTGTTCAACAAATGGTGCTGGGAAAACTGGACATCCACATGCAGAAGAATGAATCTAGCTACACACTTATCACCATGCACCAAAATCAAATCAAAGTGTATCAAAGACCTAGACATTAAAAATGAAACAACAAACCTTCTAGAAGACAAATTAGGCAAATTCCTAAAAGACATAGGGGTAGGCAAAGACTTTCTTGACAAGACACCAAGAGCAAAAGAAATTGCCCCCCTTATCAACAAATGGGATCTTGTCAAATTAAAAAGTTTCTGTACAGCAAAGGAAACTATTAACATTGTAAAAAGAGAACCAACAGAGTGGGAAAAAATATTTACCACCAACATCTCAGATAAGAAGCTTATAACTAGAATATACAAGGAGCTGAAGAAAAGTAAGCCTATCAAAATAAAAAGTGGGCAAATGAAATGAAGAAATAGTTCACTAATGAAGAAATGCAAAAGGCCAATAGATACATGAAAAGATGTTCAACATCTCTAGCCATAAGAGAAATGCAAATCAAAACAACGCCTATATCAACAAGTCAAGTAGTAATCAGTGCTGGCCTGGCGGCGGGGAGAAAGGGACCCTCCTGCACTGCTGGTGGGAATGTAAATTTGTACAACCCCTTTGGAAAGCAGTATGGAGATCTCTCAAAAGACTAAAAGTAAATGTTCCCTTTGATCCAGCGACACCCCTCTTGGGAATATATCCAAAAGAGGCCAAAACAACACACAACAGAGATATATGTATACCCATGTTCATAGCAGCACAACTAACAATAGCTAAAATATGGAAGTCACCAAAATACCCATCAACAGACCAGTGGATACACAAACTGTGGTATTTATACACAATGGAATACTATGCATCTATAAAGTCCAGCAGCGTGGAGGCTTTTACAGGCGAATGGAAGAAACTTGAGAACATCATGCTTAGTGAAGTGAGAAGCAGAAGGTGAAACATCGAATGGTCTCTCTGTCCCAGAGCACAACTACTATGGAACTTAAAACGAAAAACAAAGTGAAATTGGGATCGGGTAGGGGAGGATGGAGGGAGGGGAGGGGAGGAGGAGGGACGAAAGGAGAGTGGGAAAGCCCTTGTCACCTTGACAAGATACATATGTGCATAAAAGGCTCAACTCCATTGTAAACCTTAAATTTTGCAGTATACATATCAATAAAATGGGAAAAAAGATCATCTGCTATTCTAGGACATCAAGTTATCTTTCATATTGTCCCAGAGCTTCTAAAGTATTAGTTCTTCTAATAACTCATTAACCTGGAATTTATTTTGGTACAAGGTTGAACTATGCTTTCACCTTTTTCTGTAGAGAAAAGCAGCTTCCTGCTATTTACTGAACAGCACATCTCTACCTCCGATAGGTAATGACTCCTCTAATGTCAATTATACTCCATCAACATACAGCTCCGGTGCTTCCTTTTCATTCTCTTTGCAGGGTTATTTACCCACATTGGCGCAAACGTGTCTCCAAACGTGTCTCCAAACGCACTCTCCTAAGTATGAGAGTTTACAGTACATCTTGCTCTCACAGGCAAATGGGTCCTGGCTTCTTTTTCTTCAGTATTTTTCCTTTTAATTTTCTGTTTTGCTTGCTTGCTTGCTTGCTTCCTTCCTTCCTTCTGTCCTTTTCTTTCTCTCTTCCTTCCTTCCTTTCTTTCTTCCTTCCTTTCTTTCCTTTCCTTCTTTTTCTCCTTTCTTTCATTCTGAATCAGGGTCTCACTCTGTAGTCTGGGTTGGCCCTGAACCCAGGCTGACCTCAAACTAAAGGTAATCCTCCTGCCTTAGCCTCCCAAGTGCTGGGATTATGGAAACAGACCACCACGCCTGGCCTGTGTGGTACTGGGGAATCCAATCCAGGGCCTTACACTTGCTAGGCAAGTGCACTGTGCTATTCCTCCAGCCCTTCAATATTTTTCCTAATTATTCATTTCTTTCTATATTTCATAGACTCATTAGAATCAGTTTATCAATTTCTATGAATAATCCAAAGTGCACAAAAATATAACTTAACTTGGAGAATCTTGCCATATTTAGGATAAAGTCTCCCAGCCATGAACATAGTACATCCCTCCTTCAACAAAATTTTATAATTTTTCCCATATATACCTTTAGTTACATCATTTCCAGATATCTTCTGTGACCACTGGAGAAATTATGTCAATTTGAGGCAATCAGGAACCACACCTGGATAAAGGTTTGGGAACCACACCGAGATTAGGCAACTGGAAACCAGCCTGGATTAGAGTGGGAGTGATTTGTGGGCCAGTGAATGAGGGAGGAGCACCCAGCCGCTTGTGGAAGGCCCAACTGGGAGCTCAAACTGTACAAAAGGAAGGAAGAAGAGCGACTGTTACTGCTTTTTCCTCTGGGAAAGCTCTTCCCTTCTCAATTGTCTACAGACACCAACTTGGTACACGTTGCAGATCTTCACCACAGATTCACTCCAGTCTCGACTTGTGCCTGTCTGCCTGTTGCTGATCTTCAGTCACTGATCTTCAGTCTCTGGCCTTTGCTCTTGTTCTTCAAAGAACTGAGATCTGCAGCTGACTCTCACCGACTGCCCTGTAGTCCGGACTGATGTTCTGTTTCACAGCTGAGCAGCCATCACACACTCCAGCTCTCGTACGTGCAGGCAGCTATCTTGGACTACCTCTATCCTCAGATTTGTAAGCCTTCCAAATAGATCTTTTTTGTTATAATTTCTGTAAATTTTGCCATTTGAAGAACTCAAACTAATACACCTTTTTTTGTTGTTGTTGTATATTCAAAGTGGTATAGTTGCTGACCTCAGGCAATTCTAGCTACCTGGGAAGTAGAGGAAGGGGGATTTATTGATCCCAGGAATCTGGGCCCAGCCAATCAGGGCAACAAAGCCAGCTGTTCAAAACAACAAGAAGAAATGTACAGTTTAAAGTTATACCAGTTTGCTGTGATTGTAGAACTGATATTACATGTGTGTTTGGTAAACTCTCTTCTTAGTTTCAACAATTTATCTGTAGTTCTTGTTTATGTTTTTTCCAGGTGATAAATTTTTTGCTTCAACTCAGACTATTATCCTTAGAATTTATTTTTATTACATTAGATAAAGTACAGTATTAAATAGAAAATACAATAAGATAGGATACTGTCCGTTACATTTACTAATTATTAAAAATATAAGTGATTCTTTTTGTTAATCTCTTGCCTTACTGATTATATTTATTGTTACATACTTTTTAGTAGATTTTAGAAGCTTCAATTTTTTTTACTTAGATTAGCTTGGATTTTTACCTAGATTAATGTATGCTATGTCTACACATTTTTATTTTTTATAACTTCTTGCTTTTTTCTGTTTTCCTTATTAACATTTTTCTATGATAGTGGGGAAGTTTTTCACCTCTCTATTCCTGAAAAGTTTACAGAAGGCGAATGATCAATTGTTTGGTAGGCAGGTAGACCTTACAAATAAAAATACTGAAAATTGGACCTTTTAAAGGTAAAAATTTAATGACTTTTTAAATTTCTACTGCAGTTCGTACTATGTATTTATTTAGAATATTTTCCATTTTACAGTGGCTCTAGCCAACACCTTACATCAAAGGTGTTTTTTTTTTTTTCTGAATAAGGTTTGAGTAAATGATCATGTTCAATCTGTGGCTATATTCAATTTGCAGCAGTACAGGGACCTGTTTTACATTTATGAACAATTTCTTTTATATTTCACCTCTTTATTTAGTGTGATCACTCTTCATTAGTTATACAGGTTAATGGGTTTTATTTTGGCAGATTCATATACACATATAACATCCTTTGATCATTTTTGTTCTCTCCTAGCCTCCGGCCTCATCTTTCCCTCAATTTCACAATTCTAGCTGGGTTCACTGTGCGTATTTTGCTCATATCTGTCCCCAGTATTACCTGCTCTTACAGACTCTTCCCTTCCTGTTTTTTCCTTTTCCTGCCTAATAACAGTCTCTTTCCTACCTCCTTGTCCTTCTTTTTAGATCCTGCACTTCAGGTAGAACATGTGACACCTGTCCTTCTGAGTCAGCCTTATTTTGCTCAATATGACAATCTTCAGCTACATTCATTTTCCTGCAAATAACATAATTTTGTTTTTCCTTGGGGTTGAATAATACTCCACATAAATCACTATTTTGTTCTTTAAATTTGCATTTTGTCAGTTCCTTTTTAGTTAATACGTTTAAAGTTGTTTCTTAATATAATTTTTGAAATACATATTTTTCTGTATAAAAGCATCTACTTCATTTAAAATTGCAATTATAGGTACTGACATAGCTCTCTCTTTTTTAAAATTTTGGTATTGTCTCTGGTCTGATCTTATTTGTTACTCTTAGAAAATCTTGCTTTTGAGGTAGGCAATCTCAGAGGAGACAGCTTCATCTCTTGGCAGTATCTTTCTGACATACTTCCTTGGCTTCCTTCATTCTCTTGGCCCGAAGTCTAGAACACTTCACTTCTTACTTATTCTTCTCAATTACTGTTTCTTCAGGATGATATTCCAGTTCCTGTGCAGCAGGACATGTGAGTAACACGATGCTGAGTCATGGGTGCTTTGGTATTAGGTTTCTTACATTCTTGTTTCAGGTTGTTGCTATAGTTTAGGTATGGAATGTCTCCCAAGATCCATATATTGAAGGCTCAGCCTCTGGCACACAGTGTCTCTGGGAAGCAGGGCCCAGTTGAAGAGTGTAGGTCTCTGAATGTGTGCTCCTAAGCTGGCTATTTACACTCCAGCTCCTTCCTTGCTTCCTTTGCTTCCCAGCTCACTGCCAGAGGTGAGCAACTCTGCTCCTCCGTGTACTTCTTAGGGGCATGGAACTGAAACTACGAGCCAAAATAAATCTTTTCTTGCTGTAAGTTGATTTTCTCAGGGATTCTGCCACCACAATGGAAATCTCAATGCCACAGGTTTTCCTACAACATACAGGTGGACATAATCTTTTCACAGAGACTGGAAAGTTTGTGGGTTCTACTAGCTCTGTTGAGGCCCAGATAATATCTGTCAGTTCAGCCTTCTCATTTTCACTATCTTCACAGAAATCAGGCGAACATTGAGATCCACAGTGCAATCCTAAAAAGATCCCCAATTCTCTCTGGTCCATAGTAGGAATGCTCATTCCTCAGCTGCAGGTGCATACAACCACACTTCTGGAGAAATCTGTTTGTTATTCCTACTATGTACTCAAATCACATCATCCTTCCATCTTTCACCCAGATTGCTGCCAAGCTCTGTGGCCACAGGCTTTGTTATACCTTCTTGTTTCCCTAATTTCCACTTTTGATTTTATTTTTATTTAATATTTGATTTCTAATTTTGCCCTTCCTTTTTACTACTGCTATGATTTATTTTGCTCATGTTTTTCCTCTAGTGGACTGGAACGTACGTATTTCACATCTATTTCTCTAGTTCCATGTTTCTCATTCTGCCACCTCTTCACTTCCTATGTAGCTGAAGTCATGAGATTTTTACCTCCCAATTGTTTTGAAGATTTTTTATATTTTTCCCTTAACAATTACTTAGGCTCTGCTGCAGTTTGGATCTTGTTTGTCACCCAGAACCCTCACATATCTGAAACTGTGTGTTACTGGAAAGTAGAGTCTGGCTGGAAGGAACAGGTGTTCAAGGATTGACCTAGAAAGATTATCAATTTTTTGAGATTGGGGATTGCCTTAGGCAGAAATTTCAGGTGTTTGTTACTGACTTGTGGGCAGGGAAGTGAGGAAGGGAGCAACTGGCAGCTTGACGCACTTAAAGGAAGGAAACGGAGGCACTGTTACAGCTTCTTCCTGAGAAAGCTCACTGGCTTGCTTCTGCTTCACTTGGTTTCTGTCTGCAATCGGGTGAGCAGCTCTTCAGCCTGTGCCATGTGCCTTTACCATTGCTGTTGGTCCCATGAATGGACTGTGTGTGAGACAGACCTTGTCGAAGTTCCATGAATCTTTCCTCTCTTAAATTTTGGATGTTGGTATTTTGTCACAGCAACAAGATAAGTAACTAAGACAGGCTCAATATAATCTATAGAATTTTTTTGCTCATAACTATTATGTGTAGTAATTTCTTTACTTATGGCCATCACTTGGCTTATCCCACTTGTCAGGTTGCTTTTTTACTCTGTGAATTCTTGTGGAGTTGGTTTCAGGAAGGGCAACACAGGAAAGTAAACGTGTGTGTGTCCGTGTGTGGGTGTATAAGTAAAAGAAGATGTATATATACTTATATTTCTGGGAATACCTAAATTCAAAACATTTGCCTCATAATTTTAAATGAATCATTTTATTAGCATCTAGCATGTGTTTTTGTTGATAAGAAGTCTCAGGCTAACTGATACCATAGAAAGTAAGTCACTTCTTCCTCTTTGACAGCACCATTCATTGCATAGGCTGTTAATTCTCCATTGTGTGTTCTGAGGCTCTTTGTTGAAAATCAATGGGCCATAAAAGTCATTTTCATTTCCGTGCTCTCCACCCTCTTCCATTGGTCAATGTGCCTGTTTTTATGCAGCTACCATGCATTTTAATTACTGTATCTCTGTAACAAATATTGAAATCAGTTGGTGTGATGCCTCTAAACATTTGCTTGTTTGTTTTTAATCCTAGTTCCTTTGGCTAGTAAAGGTCTTTGTGGCTTCATACAAATTTTAGAATTTTGCTTCTATCTATGTGAAAGAGGACACTGAAATTTTGATAGGGTTACAATGAAATTACAGAATGTACTGGATACTATGGACATCTTAACAACATTAATTTTTACAATCTATGCACATAGAATACTTTTCCATCGGTTTGTGTTATCCACTATTTCTTTCATCAGTGTCTCACAGTTTTCAGTATACAGATAAATTTTTTTACCTCCTTGGTTACATTTATTTGTATTTGTATTTATTTTGTTGTATTACGATATGCTATTATAAGTGTTGTTAGAATAAAAAAAAGTTGCTGACTTCCATGTGCTGATTTTATCCTCTGATAATTTACTTGGCTCATCATTTGTCACTTCTAAAAATCACCTTTTGTGAACTCTCTAAGAGCTTTCCTAAATATGAGATCATATAAACAGCAAACAATTCTACTTTTTTCCTTCCTACTTGAATGCCTTTTCTTTCTTTTATGTGTCTAATTGCTAGGAGTAGAACTTCCAATACTATGTTGAACAGAAGTGATGAGAGCGGACACTTTTGTCTCAATCTTGATCCCAGAGGGAAAGGTTTCAGTGTTGTACCACTTACTACAGTGTTAGCTTGGGGCTTTATGAATAAGGCCTTGTGTTGTGATACGTGGCTATTATGACAAGATATTGAATTGTGTCACATGCTTCTCATCCTTCATGTTGTTAGTGTACTATGTTCCATTTGTTGATTTATGTGCGTTGAACTTTCCTTGCATTCCAGGCTTAAATCCTTTTGATCATGGTGGATGATGCTTTTAGTGCTGATTTAGTTTGCTGGTGTTTTGTTGAAAATATTTGCATCTCTGTCTTCAGGGAGATTGGTCCCTAGTTTTCATTTCCTGTAGCACCTTTGCCTGGCTTTGGTGTCAGGGTAGTGCTGGCCTAAATAAAGCAGTTTGGTAGTATTCCTCTTCTTCGACTGCTTGTTTATTCACTTTAGAAACTTTTAATGTGTTTTCTCTTCCCTGCATATTCTTAGAAGTCATCATAAGGTATAAGTTAAAAATACTTTTGACCAACCTAGTCTGCATTTAGTATGCCATTTCAATCTGAAGTTTCATATTTTTATTTAAAATGTGTATAATTTCTTTATTTCATTCTCTCTATTCTTACTTTTATGGACTTGAATTTTTCTTACTCAGGTGGGATTTTTCTAGCTCTCTTCTCCATGCCTTACAGTTTCCTTCATTCTGTTTCTTTGTCTTTGGTTGCTCACTGAGCAAATCCATTGGTTGATCTTCCAGCTCACCAATTCATTCCTAGCAGTGTCCAGTCTCCCATCCATCCTTACCTGCTTTTCAAAACTATTTCAATCACTGTATTTTTCTTTCCCTAATTCACTCTTTGACTCTTTTTACATAATGGCTATTGCTACCACTACTACATCTAATCGAACAGATATGTTACATTTTCTAGCTTCTCTAAAGACATAAACTGCACTTATTTTCAAATCTCTGGACTCTCCTTATCCTTTTCCTCCCCATGTGTTATTTGAGTGTGATGCTGCTCATTCCCGACATTGGCTTTCCCCAATTCCCTGCAATGGCTGCTGACTATTCTTCATGACTGATCTCAGTTCACCTCTTTCTGAAGAAAGTCCTCATCACAGGAGCCTGACTCTAGACCATGGAAGAGGGGTAAGATGTACTGTCCTGTAGCAGGGTCCGTTGTGTGTGTGGAGAGGAGTGGGGGTGTGGTTCTGCTGTGCTGCTGGAAATTCACAATCCAAAAGGGGTGACTATAAAGTGTTGTACTTTCCAGCTTCAGCAAACTCCCCAAAGCAAGTTCCTATGGAATCAAGGGCCACAAGCTGTGCCCCAAGCCTCTCTTGGATCTCATATCTGTTGACCTTACAGTTTGAGAAGACCTAGCCTGCTCTTTCTTCTTTTAGACCTCTCCTGTCTGGAGGGGTGCTTTCTCAGGTTTTGCTCCTTTCTCAGTTGAATCCTAACTACTTTATTTCTTCCATGTAGGGATCAATATTTCTGCTTTATCTATACCATTGTTTCATTTTCTTTTCTTTCTTTCTTTCTTTCTTTCTTTCTTTCTTTCTTTCTTTCTTTTTTTTTTTTTTTGAGGCAGAGTCCTGCTCTGTAGCCCAGGCAAGTCCTGAACTCAATATGTAGCCCAGGATAGCCTTGGACTCAAGGCAATCCTTCTACCTCAGCCTCCATCGTGCTGGGATTAAAAGTGTGTGCCACCATGCCCGGCTTTATGTGGCGCTGGGGAATTGAACTCAGGGCTTTATACTTGCTAGGCAAGTGCTTTAACTGCTTCCCTATCCTAACACTGTTGTAGCATTTTCTTTACAGGAAATTTTTATTATCAAGGAGTTTAGAATACAAGGAGCTTAGACACAGTCTGAAATCTGTTTCTAAATCCCATGTGAAAATGTGACCCAGCCTCAAGTGTTGTTAAACAATAACAGTAATGACACTTGGGCTCTAACGGGACACAGGGTTCTGCAGGGTCTAAGGAAGGCAGATCTGATTGACAGAAGATCCCCAGGCACCTTGAAAAGGAACTACAAGGAAGAGAAAGGGCGCATTGCCTGAGTGCCATTGTGCCTAGAAGATGTGAGCTAGAATTGACTTCAGAATTCATCTGCCCCAGCGATAGGAAGAAGGACTAGCTTTCATTTGCCAGTCCTGGATGTTTGGCTGTAATGAGTAGAGAAAGGAAAAGTCAGGGGCAGATGGGTGGGGTGGGCGTGGGGATGAGGGAGGGGAATCAGGAGTGGTAGGGAGCAGATTGTCATGAGCCAGGTGAAAGGAAGAGTAGGCCCTGTGTGGACTCCCTCAGGGCAGCATAAAACACCCCTTCCCTGGTTCTCACTGAGGCCAGGGCTGTCCAAGGCATATGGAGCCCCAAGGCTGGTGTCAGGGAAGGTAAACTGGGCACAGGAGGCCATAACAGCCCTCATAGCAGACACCATGCACCCTGGCATTAGTCATCAGCACTTGTATTTACTTGTATGAGGAAACTGTGGCCCAGGCTTGTGCTTTGTTCAGATTCCAAGCTAGATGCTTTCAGTGTTTAATTTTTCTCATTTTCCAGTCTAGGAGATGAAATCGTGGGCCTCCCACATGCAGGTAAGCAGTCTTCCCCTTACAGCCTACCCCACTTTCAAATTTTGTTCTGAGACAGGGTTTCACTAAGTTGATCACATACACCTTAAATTCACAGTCCCCCTTTCTCAGCCTCCTCAGTTCTGGAACGCATACACCATCACTCCTAGCCTTAGTGCTCGACTTTTGATCCCCTGATGACTTTGAGTGGTTACCAGCAGTGTCCACTGGATTGCTCACAAATAACAAATGACTGGCTTCCCAGCCAGAGGAGGGAGAACAAGCACCCATTCTCTGCCTTCCCATATTCCTGGCAATGGCCCCTCTCCTCCTGTGTCTACACTGTGGTACACCCCCTAGGTGTGTATATGTGGTATGCATTGTGCCTAAGAGCCCACCTGAAGAGCAGCAGCACGGCTTGGGGAAAGGTCTGGAAGTTGTTGTTTCGGTTGATCTCAGTGGTGTCATTCAGGGCAATCTTTCCAAATACCTGGCAGAGAAAGGAGGATGAATTTGTATGGATAGAAAGACAGGGTTCCTATTTCCAGCTGTTGTTCCATGGTTTCTTCAGGGGCTGCAATAATTCTATGAACTGGCTGGTCTGTCCGCTCAAAGTTTCTCAATCTGACCTGACTGGCTGCCCACCAGCCTTGGATCCCAATTCCCCACTCTTAGAGTCTGAATCTAAATCACTCCCAGCAAGTCTCATGTTCAGAGGTGGGGCTTTCAGGTGATCGATCATGAGGACGCTAGCTTTATCTGTAGATTAATCCACTATGGACTTGTAAAATGGTGGGGTTGCTGGGTAGTAAAGGAAACATTACTGGGTGGAGCCTAACTAAGGCATGTGAGTTTCACATGGGTTGTAAATTTGGGTGACGGTGGGAACCACAGCTGGTCCCTGACCATTCCTGTCAGCTTCTTCCCACCCCCTCTGCTTCCTGCAAAGTATACAGCTTTCCTCTCACAGGCCCTTTTCAGCCTCACCACAGCCATACAAGCAACAGAGCCTTCCAACCATGGGCTGAAACCTCTCAAAGCCTTGAGCCAAAATAATTCTTTCCTCTGTTAAGTTGTTTTATCTCAGGGATGGAAAGATCTTAACACACCTGCTGTGGAAACATGTAGGAAGAAATGTGCCACTGTCTTCAGAGAAGACAAAGACTGCAGCTAGCATTCCTCCCACCTCCCTGCTATCTCTGAAAAGGAGTGTTCTCTCCCGAGGCTACTGCCTGGTTCCAGAGTGTTTTCTCACTACCAGTTGCAGAACCCAGGCTTGGAGCCATGGGGAAGTAGAGAAACTCTGAGAGGTGTTTCCTGCCCACTGCAGCCATTCACATACCTGCCTATATAGGACATACATTTGGGGAAGTTTCTGGAACCCAGGAGGACAGTCAAGAGCAAGATCAAGAAGAAAGAGATAGTAAGGCCACAGGTAATGTGCTGCTAGGAGCTGGGAAGATGAAGCCAGAAGCAAAAGCACAAGGGTGGGAGGGCTCCGCCTACCTGCATCCCAATCACAGCATAAATGAAGAACAGCATCACTATCAGAAGGGCCACATAGGGCAGGGCCTGGAAGAAAACACAGAGGACCTGTGAGGCCCCAGGAGCAGCAAGCTAGTCACACCTTTTTCAGGGAGCACTGTATCCCTGATTCTATAGCTGTCAGCTCCTGCCTGGCCTTGGGTGAGGGGCATTTCTAAGAGCCCCTCCATAGGGCTGACACCTGTGAAATGGGCGCTGACTTCTCTTTCTGACATTTTATTTATTTTTGCAATGCTGAGGATGGAAATCACTCTACGCATGCTGGGAAGAGTGCTCTACTACATTGCCTATGGCTTGGCTTTAAAAGCAGCTTGCTCATGACTAGAGGGAGTGTGGTATTACTTCATAAGAATAGTCAAGAGGGAGCAGAACCTCTACCTCAGATGTGTCCATCTGCACAAGGAAGAAGCCACTGCCTGGAGTCACCAGGGGGCAGTAGAGCAAGGCAGGTCACAGCACACATTTGTTTCATTAGATACGTAGAGAAGGTATTAATTATTGTCATGAAAACATTTAGTAGAGAAATGCAAAAGAACATAGGCTGAAATTCTATCCTTCAACTTTATAACTATGGGGCCTGTGCATGTTAAGTAATCCTTGAACCTATTTCCTTTCTGAAACATGGAAACAGTAGTAACAACTTATAAGGGGTCATGGGGGTGTTTAAATGACATAAGAGGTATAAAGCGCTTAGTGCAAGGCCCCATGTATAGGGGGCTCCCTACACTTTTATTTGCTCAGTGTATGATCTTCCTGGATACTCAGGTGGCTTAGTTTTCCAGAGCCACAACCACTCTGGAGAGACACTGAGGCCCAGGAAGCCAGGCCTGCTCACCCGCAAAGGGCTGTGTTGCTAGCAGCATATACACCACTAGAGGACACTCGAATACTGTGTCCTACTGTGATGGCTGGAGGGCACTCTGTTTCTCCCTAGGTTACCTAGCTGCTGCCTCTGGGGTTAAGCCAGGCTGGGGCCTTGATGGTAGGTTTCAAAGAGCATCACTTTGGAAGAGAATCCAGACAGGGTAGGTAATGGGCATGGAACAACTGTCCTCTGGCTGAAATGACAACAGCAGGCACAGCTGGCCCAAAAGGTGACTGCTTTGGGCAGGAGACACAGACGCCACTGTTCTGTGCTGGCCTCCTTGTCCAGGGAACTCTGCCGTGGTGACTGCTTGGGGCAGAAGCCCACCCCACATCAGGCCAGGGTCTTAATCAGACAATGTAGTGAATTGACAGTTTTGTTCCTCTTAACTTCACACTTATATAACACGCCTCCTCCAAGAAGCCCAGGGGCTCTCGAGATTCTATATGTACAGATAGAGAGCGACAGCAGAAAAACTGGAATTAACCACACCATCAGGCAACCTTGTGTCCCATGAGAGGACCATTGTGGAGTGAGAGGGACCAGGCCCCTGAGAGTTTGTTAGGGACATAAGTAGGCAGTGTGAGCAGATGGTGACTGAAACTCCTATCAGGGATTCCAAATAGAAGGGGGCCTAAGAGATTACTGGATGACCCAAGGTATGTATTTTCCTAATTGCTCCATCCCACAAAACCCCTTTGTCCAGTACGTTGTTTCTGAGAAGTGCACATATGAAAGGAGACAACATGGCCCTTCCAGCCCCATCCCATCCTGCCTGCCCTTCTCTTGCTGTGTTAACTCCCATTCCCAAGCTCTGCCTCTGGGAAAGTGTGGCAGTGCAGGAGCCAGCCTTTGAAACCACATGTCACAAGCCACCTGTTACATAGCTCCTGAGGCACAGAACAAGGGCCTGCCAGGTGTGGCTACTGAAGCTAGCTCCTACTGTGACAGCCTGGATCAGAAGAGTGAAGCCTCAGGCCACCTAAGCCCCAGGAGCCCAGCACGATGATGGAAGCGATGCGTGGGAGACTTGGCCTGGCTACCTGGAAGGATTTGATGAAGGTCCACAGCAGCGTCCGGATGCCCTCCCCGCGGCTCAGCAACTTCACCAGGCGCATGACGCGGAAGAGGCGGAAGAAGGTGATGGAGATGCGGGAGTTCTCCTCTGCACTCTGGAAGCCGTTGGCGACAGGAGGTGCCGTCAACGCAGTAAGAGAGGGGTGGGCAGGAAGGGACAGGGCGCTCTGAGAAACACAGCTTTGGCTGAGGGAGGCAGGCCAGGGTGGGGGTCAACTGCACTAGATGGTGCCCTCCTATTCCTATTGGCTAGCGTGTCTACCCCCTGGTCTAGCAGCCCAGGATATGGTCTCTGCAGAGCCAGGCAGTGCCTAAGCCCTGAGCCTGTGATCCTGTTTTCCTAGGCTATCCCCATCCCTCATTCCTAGTTCTTGATGCTCTGGATGGAGCCACAGCAACTCCCTAAAGAGATGCCATACATTGTGGAGTCAAAGCTGCAGGCAGATCCCTCCGAGCCCTCTGCTGTTCAGTGGTGCAGCACAAAGAAGCAGCTCTCTCACACGCAGAATTGGACCTAGTTCTGCAAGGAAGCTGGATGGCTGGTGGCTGCTTCTCAGGTTGTGGCAAGATTGCACCGGGGGTCCAGTGTGGGTTGGGCTACTCCTGAAGGGATCTCCAGTTCTGGTTCGTTGGGCACTTTCTCTAGGTCACCTCCGACTTCCTACAGCCCCTGCCCTGAGCACTGTGAGGGATGGCTGGGGGCCGGGTGTGGTGTCCTGCTGCAGCCCTGTGTTTTCTCCCAGGCTCTGAGGCGAGGCTCTTCTATTGCATCCCCACTTCTCACCCTGAGGCCACCACGAGGCTCTGACCCTCTGTAGGAGAGGCAGGGGCCATAGTGCAGGGGACATAGGTGAGGCACATCTTGTAGTAAAGCCTATAAGACTCCAGGCCGCAGAGTGGGAGGGAAGGGACATGGCAATGAGGCCCTGCAAGCCAAGGTGAGGTTATGATGCTTGGGTTGCTGGGTGCTGCTGACCAAAGGCTCATAACCCACTGTCACTGGGGAGCCTGGGGACGTGGGCCCTGATAGGATAGGGCTGTTGCCCTGCAGAACCAGGGAGTGTTGGGCAGTAAGGGGAGGGAGCCCTTGTTTCTATCTAGTGCCAGCACAGCTCACCCCACCCTTTAGGCACCAGGAGAGAATGGACCCGCAGGTTCCTCTTACTGTTCCCATCCCACATGCTCCTCAGGAAAGGAAGGGTCTCCAGGTTGATGGGAGATTGCTTTAGCTCGCTTCAGCCTGCCTTTGCTATTCCTCTTCCTTTACTTTATACTGTTTCCACATCAGACCTCCTTAGCAACATCTTGATAGTACTACAGTCCTTGCGGGCTCCACAGGCCCTTCCACGCTAACCCCCATCTTGGTGACTGTCCCTGATTAGGGCCAGATGGCTTCAGGACTACTCACAACAGGGGATCCAAAGGACAGCAGAGTTTACACGTAAGCACATCCAGCCCCCACCTGGGGGTGTGGCTCTGAAACCAAGCCATTGTTTAGTTGCTCCTGCTTCTCTAGCCTTCCAAACAGATAAGAGGCAAAACACTGCCTGTATTTCCATCAGAGCAGCCCTTCCTCAGCTCCTCCTTGGACTCCTGTCCACCACTCAGAGCAGAGGACAAACAGACCTGTGGGTGCTGGTGTCCTGGAGAGGGAATCTCAGGCAGTAACTCTTATTCGGTCCCTATATGCTGTAGTCTTTGATGCCTCAAGCGTCTATATTCTGTCACCTATGCCTCCATCTTAGATTCTACTCTCTGTCTCCGAGTGGAGCATGCAAAAGATGCTCAGGGTTTATAACCCAGCTGCCAGTTCCACTGTGTTCCGGAAAGGAGAAAAGAGAAGAATGAGCTGAAAGGGGGAATTCAGCTGTTGGGTGCCAAGTTTGAGAAACTAGAACTGCTGGGGCATCTGGATTGATGAGTTAAGAAAGCACCTCACATCACAATCGGCTGCAGTGTGAAGAACACCCTGCTGTCATCTGGGCCTCTTAGGTTCCTGAACACTGTGCTAGAAGAAACCCATTGCCACAGGGGTCAGGACAACTTCCTGTAAGTACCTGGAGGGACAGTACAGCCAGGAAGCAGCTCCAAGTGACTGTTTCTGTAGGTATCCATGGTCAGCCTTTTTACCATGGCAGGTGAGGGGCATGGTCTGTGCTGGGAGTCACAAAAAATCCATCCAATCTTGTCCCCAGGCTGATCTGGCAACTTGGAAAGTCAATCCACTTTTCATTCTAAGATCTCCCAATGGGCTCAGTTTGAAGTGTGTGATGGCAGCCTTTCAGAAGAGGCTGTCCCAAGGCAAAGGCCACATCAAGAGGCAAGGCAATCCTGGACTCCTTCATCACAGGCGGTTCAGAGCTATATATGGCACAGGCCTATAATCTCAGCACTCTAGGAGGCTGAGGAAAGAGGATTGCAAGTTCAAGCCCAGCCTGGGTGACTTAGTGAGCCCTTGTCTGAAAACCAAAAATTCAAAATAAAGGGCTGGGAAATATAGCTCAGTTTGAAGCCCTTGGGCTCAATCCCCAGGACCAGAAAATAAAAAGTGGTCCAGTCAATGAAGCTTATTTATGTGCTTCTAGCCTGCTGCCAAAAAGTAGATACAGCCTGATTGGAATAAACTTCTGGAATTTAGAAATATGCAGGTGCCATATGGTTAGAAACAGAGAAATTTATGTGTTCTCTCACTACCAAATCCCATCAGGCACGTTTTTACAATGGCCTTACACTTGGAACCCAGGGAAGCCTGGCAGTCATGAATCTTGTTTAGTAGGAAGCCATTTTCTTCCTCTCCATCACCTAGCTGGGCCCTACTCTCGTCTCCTTTTCCTAGGACCCTCATCACAGTTCTCACAGGTGTTCCCTGCTGATTTCCCTGCTTAGAGTCAGCTCAAGGACTTTAGCCAGTGAGTTCTTGGGATGTTTAACAGGAAATGGCCATTGGGTCCAATTCTCTCCCAGTAGTTCAATAGACAGCAAAGACCATAGCAAATGGCCACTCAAAGGAAGCTCAGGGAGGTTCAAGAACATCCTGACACACACAGCCTTTCACAGCTCATGCAGGCATGGCAGGCAAGGCACATAGTGGACACATGCAACAGGAGCAGGCAGGGCTCCCAGAGATCTTAGAGGCTAGGGTGGGTAAGTATGGGAGCTCTAGAAGGCATGACAGAAGCTGGGAGCTTGGTCTGGAGGGTCAGTCTTACCATAGAGGGAGAGCATTGGGTATGTTCAGCTGGCTTTAAAGAAAGGCAGACAGAGATAAGCTGTAATGAGTCTCCAATGAAGATGTTTGGTATTCTAGGTCTTGGCTAACACAGGAGTAACAACAGTGGAGGAGGGAGGCACAAGGAGACAAGTGAAAGAAATACAAAAGCAAGGATCCAGCAGGTTCAGAGACACCACCATGCATGTACCTAGTGCTGCTGGGCTCCATGTCTAACAAGGACCCACAAATCATCCTCCTACCTGGAACCATCTCTCGTCATGAATTCAGTAGCTCATACCCATTAGAGTTCAGAAGATGAAGTCTTCTGGATTTTGTGCATGGATGTTTGTTTGTATTGTGTTTTCAGTTAGACTTAGATTCTAAGATGAAGACACCTTCAAGAGTGTGTGCTTCCTGCACTTTTGCACATTCCAGGCAATGTTGGCTGATGGAAAAGCCTTAAATAGTTCTAGTACTTGTCCTTGCCCAAAGGAACACTTAGGTGACAACTCCTAGTTCTGGGCAAGACTGGATTCCAGCTATTTACGAGACTTTAGCATTTCTCTCAACCTTGCCCAGAGCAGGGGCTGGTTCTCTAAGCTTGAGCCGAGGCAGGACATGTCTGTGCAAAGCTGTCATGCACAGCTGCCACAAGTGTGCAGAATCGGGGCTAGTGGTGTAAAAGAGTGCATTTGAGTTGCTTTTTCATCTTAAAGCCCTGTACACAATTTAGGATGTTTTTATTAACACCCAAATAAATTGTTTCCTGGGGTGACTGCTGAACTCAGGGGCAGGAGCTCAGGTGAGTATCCCAGGACTGGGCCTCTCCCAGGGTCCTGGAACTTGTCTCTGGAGGACACCCCTGCTGTTAAGGCTCAGCACACAGAGATCAGCCCCTGACTGTTTCTGACTATCAAAGCTGACTATTTCTGACTATCAAAGTAATTCTTCTTACAAGTTGCCACCTCACCTTTACTCTCCCCTTTCAGGTGGTTGCCCTGTATTTCTGTTTGAAGGTATATATATGTATATATATAAAACCACATACACACAAACACACACACAGATAATGGGATTTTGGAGGATGAGCACATGCTCAGCGTGACATTTGTTTCCATCCTGGAAAGACTTCTTTGGTAATAGTTATCTCAGAAAAATTCTTCAAAAATTTTTCCCAAAAGCTGGTAAGATTTCCCTTTTGTGGGGAATGGTGGTGGTACAAGGTGAGGTGAGGGAAAAGGGGTAAGGGACACTTGTCCAGTCCTTTACAGAACACATATAGATGTGTTTCTGCTTCATGAGAATTACTAGCTGCCAGGTCACCCACAGCACTGAGGGAGGGGTTGCTAGGCTTTCGCTAGTGGGCTGATACTGAACATAGAAACACACACATGTATGTGCACGTACACACACACACACACACACACACACACACACACACACACACACAGCTTCTTTTCAAAGAACCCAAACTCCTTTTACACTGGCATGTGACAGTTTTCATGATGATCAGGCCTAGACTCTTCTGGCTGGCCAGACAAATACTCTTGTGTTAATGAACACATCTGTGTGCTTGGAGGTTTGGGAGTGGCATCTAGGAGGTTCAGAGGAAGATAATCCAGTTATGTATGCCAGATACAAGATGAAGTTCCTTCCCTCTCAGATACACCCTGAAGCCCACTACAGTTGCCCATCATTTCCAAGAACACAGGCAAAGGTAGGAAGGTCATCTGGGCCAACCTCATTTTGAATGGAAACAAAAAGGGGTCAGTTCAGAGAACTCACTGGCTCTCTGGTTCAGAAAGCCACCAACTGAACCCACTTCTAGCCATTAAAGAATTCAAAAAAAAATATTTAACCTCTTAAACATTCTGTATCCGTCATTTGAGGTGTTTAAACATGCCTTGGCTATCTTTTCTGTTGTTGCTTTTTACCACTATTGTGGTTTGGCTCTGGAATGTCCCCCAAAAGTCTCATGTATTTAAATGTTAGTGGAATGTCTATGGAACCATGTGCTCTTGGGAGATTGGGACTAGTCTAGAGGGGTGGATTACAGTTAAGTTAGGATTAAAGGTGTTTAAGTTAGGATTAACGGTGTGTAGTGGCCACACCTTATACACCTGGATGCAGGAGGGGCTAATCACTGGAGGGGCTAATCACTGGGTGGAGACCTGGAAGGATATATAAGCTGCATCCTGCCTTCCTTGGGGGACTAGGACTGATCTTGACTAGTCTCAACTTGCCTTCCTGTTTGTGATGTCATGAGAAGCTGCCTCCACTCTGTCTCTGCCATGTACTTAGATTGCTGCCGGCCACCCCTAAATAGACTGTGACCTTCTGAAACTGTGAGTTCCAATAAACCTTTCTTCCTCTAAATTTGTGGACGTCGGGTATTGAGTCACAGCAACCAAAAAGCAACTAAGACAACCACATACTGAGCCTGGGGCTCTACATCCTCTGCCACTGACTGATCGATTGAGAAAGTGTCGCCAAGTTAACTTACCCAGGCTGAGGCTTGAAAGTGATCTCCCTGCCTCAATCTCCCAAAGTGTTGGGATTATAAACCTGCATAACTGGCTCCAGCTTATTTAGGTCATTTTAAAGTCTAATACATGTGTAATCATCCTGATTGTGTTTTATTATTTAATTACATCTATTTCTTCAACAAATCTCATTATGTGTCCATAACAGGAGGCAAGGAAAAGTCAGGAGACACTGCTGGCAGTTGCAAGAGGAAGGGTGGGGCTCCCTGAGGTCTTGGGGTTGGGAAAAGACAATCTCCCCAAAAAGATTTGCTAAGGAAGAGTCTAGAAACTCACACCTGTTTTTGAATGTCAAAAGCCATGCTGTTCAGAGGGCACTTCTGACTTGCTAGACCAGTGTGGCCTTTAATGTCACACACAAACTATCTTTACAGGACCCATGCATGATCCCAGAAATCAGTCACCATAATGAAATCAGAAAGCAATCACACAAACTATGCTATAAGGCCCAGGTAAACCAGTGGGATGTTCCCTAGATGGCCCCATGTGGCTACATGGCTTTGGTGCCCTACCTAGCTTCCAGTGTAACTCCTTGATGAGCGGGAAGACTGGTCACACTGGCTGGATACCTGGTGTCCACCAATTGTTTCTAGCCAAGAAATGGTTTGTGCTTTTGTCCCTCTGGGAGCAGAGAGCATAAATTCTACTTTTGTATGTACATTCTGAATTCAGCTAAAGTCTAAAATGATATGTCCACTTCTGGCCTCTTCATGATGTCCTCCCCGTTCCTCTGTATGGGTTTATATTGTCTCTACATGTGGTGTGGATAGGACAAGAGGGGCAGTGAGGCTCCCTGAGCATTTGCCCCAGGAACCTGAAGATCCTTTCTACCTTCCCTTGCTATGGGGACAGCAGCGCTCTCGCTTAATTCCAGCCTACCAGTTGGTTTCTAGCCCAGCAGTATCTTCACTGGTTGTCGGAAAGGATTAAGTTTTTGAGCAGCCAATTATTTGAGGTTTTTTTTCCCTAAAGATCTAACAATTTTCAAGAATTTCAAGAACTTGGGCCATTAACTTAATTTGTTCACCTGATTACTATAAATTAATGTGTGATTACATAGCTAAGGCAAAGAAGAGTCCTGATTAGCATTTCCAGGGCCAGGGCAAAGGGCACACAAAGCCAGCAGCCGCACTTACGTCCACTCATGCAGATCTCGTTGGCTCATGCAACCCCTGCTGGTGAGAGGAGTGGCACAGGGTTGCTAGCAGGTGATCTTGTCTAGAAGACTGTTTCCAAATAAGTCAGGTCCAAATTGGAATATCTCCGAAGAGGACAAAGTCTGCTACTGGAATCATTTTCCTTTTTCTCAGGGCTTGAGACCATGCTGAGAAGGCTGATGGGTCTCAGGAGTATCAGAACCAGCAGAGAGCTGCTGCTAAGTATGGGATCCTCCCAATAGGACAGTGTGGGGATCAATGGAATTTTTCCCAGTTTTCATACTTTATTGTCTCTCTGGAAAATTAAAAGTTGATGTTGAATTTAAAAGGGGCAGTTGGCCTCCAGATACTCTTTAGTAGGGTTTGGATCTCAGCTATATAAGGACAGGTCTGCTCCATTTCAAGCCTGCCATCAAGACAGTGGCAGCAGGATCCCTAAGATCCATGTCCTTCTATGCAGGGGTCATAGCAATGTTGTGGGAACAGGTGAATCTTTGCACTAGAACTCTTGCCCTTTCCCCACTTAAATTTCTTGTCCAGAATTTGAGCGGATCTGGCACAAATTCTACCCTGAACTACTTACAGGACTCTGTGCCAGCAGCCTGCATGCCGCCACCATCTCTCTTCTGTTTTCACTGAGTGCAGCCTCATCTTGGTTTTACTTATAAGAGGGGAAAACTGGTGGAAGACAGAGGGGCTGGGGCTTTGCTGTGGGACCCTGGAGATCATGGGGATTGTGAGAACTGCATCAAGCTGTACACAGATAATGGGGAATGTCAAGAGTCTCAGACATCTAGAGACTCTGGACCCTTAGTTCACAGCCAGAAGCTGGCAGATGAGTTTTGGGTGTGTGGGGCCACATTTTATCTCTTTTTTCAGTCAGGAGAACCATATATATATCCTGTGCCTCCAAGGGGCCTTCCAGATGCAGAGGAATCTAGAGATTCTGAACCTCCTCAGGTGTTGGGGATGGCAACAGGGGAAGAGACTTTACAGAGTCAAAGCAAAAGATGTGTAAAGTTGTAAGCCTTATATAGTTCAATGGAGAGGTTCTTTGCCAACAGAAGTGCAAACTTTGCACAAGCACAAGTCATCTAGGACATACAGAAGCAGAGTGTGTACATCAGTGGCTTTCAAACTTAGGAGCAAATGAAAAAAATATGGGTATCCAGCAATTTTAAAGCAGAATTCCCATTTTGATGTTGGGGAACAGAGTGACCAAAACAGACTTGTGAAGGAGGAGCACCGGACAGAAGACATGAGGCAGAAGGCTGGGAGAAAGAGGGCAGGAAACAAGTGAGGACAAGGCCCCAAGGTGGGAAGTGGAGGTGGAGAGAGAGCAACTCCCATGCACTCCCACAGTCAGAGCATTGGCACCCCTGGCTGACATCAGCTTTTCCAGACTGAAATCCTCACTGGAAGAGGATTTCATGTATTTTACATGCATTTTGTTAGTGACCATCACACAGCTGCAATACCCCTTCACCATTCCCATCAAGGAACTAATGAAGAGGTGCACAGAGCAGAAGCTGCTGGGTCCTCCCTGTTCCTTCCTTGTCCTGTCTATCTTTTGTGCTCAGTGGAAGGTGAGCAGGTGTGTGATTTGCTGTACAATGGCCAGCACAGGTGGCTAGCAGCACCACAGTCCTCAGGGGTCATTCTGTTAGACATCTGTGACTGTGGCTCCGCAGCAGGTGCAATAACCTGCCAGAAACACACCCTACAACAAACTGAATACATAACTACTAGGGTGAATTTGCTTTTCCCTAGGAAAGACATCCAGTTTCATAAGAACACAAATGGTCTCATGAAGAAACAATGAAAGACACTAAGCCTGAAAGCAACATTAACACATCAAAGAATCCCATAGAATTCTGGGAGATGGGGAGAAAGAGAAAGGGAGGAGGGGAGAAAGGAAGGTTGAAAAGGAAGGGGGGCACAATGAGATTAAATAAAGAAACAGAAGACGAAAACAGGTGATTCTCCAAGGTGCCTGTGGGAATTTTGTTTTTTGAGACAGGGTCTCACTCCATAGCTCAAGCTGGCTCTGATCCTCCTGCCTCAGCCTCCTAAACAATGGGGTTACAGGCATGTGTGACCATAAAGTCTATAACCCTGTGCATGGCACAGGACTCCTCATGCCTACCTCATGCAATGTTCTAGGACCTCTTGCTTCAGAGGCTTTCTGGAAAATACTCTGACAGTAGCTCGCTGAGCCTGTGAGAATAAATAAAAGGCACAACAAGAACAGAGAGCTGTTTGGCCAACCAAGGGGCCTGTGTGACAATGGAGCGCATTCTTCTGGTGAGGAGAGGGCTGTGTGTGGTCATCATGAGGAGAACAGGGGGAAAAAAAAGACACCAGAGGTAAATATAAAATGAAGCAGAAGACAGAGGAGATGGAGCCCCTGTGTGCCATACCTGTGTCACGACACTCAGGCCATCAAAAGTAGCTAAAATAAGCAACCAAATCAGGATGTTCATAAAAACAAGCCTTTCAGGTCAAGCCTGAAGAATACTTCTCAGGCCAATACCTTTTGTCTTAGGTGACTTTATCAGCCGGTCTCTCTGCCCACACAGCATGCCTTATTCTTGAGAGGCCTGGTGCTCCTAGGTACCTCAATTTCCAACTGGACTACTGATGCTCAGACCAAATCTCACTTCTAGGACTATGATAGATCCACCATGAGCCAGCTTCATTGGAAGCAGAACATAAAAGTGCCTTTGTGAACCCTGTGGTAGGTAGAGGATGGGTAAATTTTTCCACAAAAATATCCTCTCCGCTGTGCTGTGCACTGTGGAGCCCAAAGGAAGAGCAACATATATGTCATAGAGGGAAAGGGGCTGGGTCTTAGATTTAACCCAACTAGACATGGTGGGGACTGGGAGGGGGTGACATTCGGCAGTTGTGTGGAGGATATAACTCTGCATTTTCAGAGTGAACAGAACTTCGTCGTGCCATAGCTCTACACACACCTCTTCATGCTGGAGGCCCTAACTTAGGCCTTGTTGTGCCTCTGCCTTTCCTCTGCTCCTTGGCACATTCTTTCAGAGTCACACATTGAATGCCATCTGTTTGGTAGTGACTCTGAGCTGGAACCTAGCTTGATGTGTCCAGTTGCCTGCTTGACACCTCTACTCTAAAATCTAGCAGGTGGTCCCAGCTGCATTTCTTGCTGTGCCTCATCTTCCCCAGCACCAACTCTACTCCTCTACTGCTCAGCTAAAACTACCCAGTCATCCTCTGTGCCTGTCTTCTAATACCCACATCCACTGTGCCAGCAAACACTGCTCTACTCAAATGATTGAGAATCTGACTACTTTCCCCAGTGCTTGCAGTATGACCACCTTGTCCCAAGCTCCTAATCTCATCTGGATTACTGCATTCACGTTATAAATAAATGGTCTTCCCTCTTTTACCCTTCACTCTTATAGATGGCCAAAAGGGGCCTTAAGAATGCCAGTCACATCATATGATATCTCTCCCCCCAGCCCAAGCCTGGTCCTTGTCATCTCTCAGAACTTCTCCCTCCTGACCACGTGTTCAGTCTGCACTGGTCACATTGATCAACCCTCTTTCTAGAAAGCTCTTCCCCTGATACCTGTCTGGGTAACTCCTAACTTCCTTTATATCTTTTCTTGTTCAAAAGCCACCTCTATCTGAAAGTGTGCCTCATTTACATAGCATGTGCTTTCACAGCCTCCCCATCTCTAAGCATCTGACTTGGCACTGTCCTTTTCCCCAAAGTGCTTAGCATCTCCTAATGTACTGCATTATTTCCTTTTTTCCCCCTTACTTTCTAGTTGCTATCTGTATAGTCCCTTAGACTTGTGCCTTGAACACCATCCCGGGGACCCAGAATTGTGTCTGACCTATAGAAGGACTGAATAATAGCTCTTAGCATAGGTAGGAAATTCTACTTCAAGACAGGAAGACAGGAGGCCAGGGTGGGTAAGCTTACACATGGGAAATATTTGGAAGAGACGGATGAGGCATTTGGTGTGGGGAATGCATACTGATTCCTCTAGGGTTAAAGAAGCTCAAGGTGGGGGATGACAGGTGAAAAGCCCATTTAATTCCAAAGAAGATAAAAGTATGGATTCCTTTGCATTTAGAATGTGTTTCTGGGAAAATACATTTCTTCCAATGAAAGCATGTCTAGAAATCCTGCAGTTACCCATAAACTGCTGGTAACATAAAGGCAGATGTTTGTGGGTGAAGCAGGTATTGCTCACACAAGTTGCCACGCACAATCTCAAGTGCTGAGTACAGGGTGATGCTAAGTCGAGCTTGTGAAATAGGCTTACTGGGGACTGGGCCCTGTGAGTCAGTCATCCCTAAGAAACAAGGGCTCTAAGATGTTCATGGGTGTGGAGTTCTTATGAGATCAAGGAGATAGTCTTACAGACCAAGCCTTTCAAGCTATCCCAGAAAGGATTTTTAGGAAGAATGTCATTTGCTTGGGTGACATAGTTTCTAACTTTTGACAGCACTTTACAGTTTATATACAGTTTTTATTTTACTAGATTTTCAAAAATCTACAGTACTGGGAACTAAACCCAAGGCCTTGTGTTTTTTAGGCAGGCTCTCCACCTGCAGCACTCTTCTAGTCCTTTTTAAATTTTATTTTGACACAGGGCCTCACTATGTAGCTCAGACGGTCTCACACTTGTGATCTTCCTGCCTTAGCTTCCAGTGTCGCTGGGATTACAGGCATGAACCACCACACCTGGCTATTTTTAAATGGATGCTCTTATGCCAGCTTCCAGAGCTTTTGTTATAAATGTCACATTCCTTTGACAGATATGGAAGTTAAATATGAGGGCATTTTGGCAACAGAAGATATAAGGCTCAACAAGTTTCCTGTTCTCTGACTACAAGCCTGGTGTTCATTTTGGGTTATGTTACATTTGTTCTTCATGTCTATAAGTCATTTTCTGTGTGAGAGAGGGAAGCAGTTCAGAAGTGAATGTAGTGTCGACCGAAGCCCTTCTTCTTCCCCATCACAGACCCTGCTGCCATCTTATCCTCAGCCAACTCTTTCATGGCCCCTTAACATGAAGGAGAGACGTGGAAGTGGAGGCAGCTCAGAGGACAGGGCAATGCTTCAGAACCTAAAGGGAGGGTGGGTAACTTCTTACTCAAAAAAAGGAAAAATATTTCAACTCTACTGTTATTTAAACCTCAAATTATAGAAAGTACAGTTTGATAAAGTCCTGGATGGTGGGAGTAGCCCTGATGGGGTCATGAGAGACTGGTATGCTTATCAAAGTACATCATGGGTTAAAAGATGGAGGAACTCTGGCTTAGGGCCAGGAGAACAGGACATCTCAGCCAACCTGGACTTCAAGTACCTCATATCTCCATTATTATCTTTAGCATCAGCAACTTGGGGATGAGATTGTTTTGCCTGTCAAATTTACAGGGTGGCTAAGAGTTGAATGAGACATATGCAAAAGTGAACTGTGAACAGAAAATCATGCTACAAAATGCAAGGATCTGCTTGGTTTTGGGTTTTGGGTTCCTTTCTTGGTCTGCACCTTCCTTCCTTAAGTCCAGCTCTGCCACTTTTTCCAGCATACACACACACATACCATGTACACAGTCACACACATACACACAGTGTGATCTAAAAATACAGTGAATAATTACAACTTATTACTGTAAAAGACACATTGCCATTAATCCACCTCAAAAAATTTCCCTCACTTCACATTGTACTTGCCACTTTCTGCGGCAGTTCTGGAAGTCCCGTTTTTTAGTGTCCTTGATTGTATTGCTGTGGCTGCCTTGATGTCTTGAATCAATTCAAAACTTTAACTTTTCATGGTCATTTTCGATTTGTAGAAGAGCCAGAAATTGCATGGGGCCAAACCCAACAAATAAGATACAGAGGAATGTTTTCAAAAGCCTGCCTTTCTGTTGTATGGCAATGGGCATGACATTGGCTATAGTTTTTTTTTTTTTTAAACCACACTTTATTACAACATTCACAGAAGAGGACTTCTAGAAATGCTTCAGAAGGCAGAAAGAATGATGGGATCAGTGTTTTCAAAGTGAGGGGGAGTCTCGTGACGGGAAGTCTTGTGAGGGGGAGTACTGTGACAGAGATCAATGGCAGTGTGCCATTTACTGTATTTTAAATATACAAACATTCACTTAATATTTTGATTATACCATGCACATACACACATACACACACACACACACACACACACACACACACACACACACACACACACAAACACATGCACACGCACACTCTTGGCTTTTTCTTTTAACAGGAGCAGTCTGTGATAACGTGACATCTAACTGTTGTGAGATTTGCCAAGAGTAAAAGATCACAGAGGAGCCCCAGGACAGTATGTCCTTTCTACCCCCTGAGAGGCATCTTGTGGCCTTGTCTGTGTTTCTCTGCCATTGGTCCTACAGTCCCTCCATGCAGATTTCTGGGTGGATCTGTGCTTCTGTTTGCACAAGGCAGACCCCCCTCTAAACTCTCTTTCCTGCTGCTCTCCCATGGCATCCCTAGCCCAGACCACTGTTAGGAATGGGCTCAAGATGAAGGCCTCTGGCCTCTAAACTTATGGGCTAGATGAGCACCAGGTATACCACTTAGGGCTCATCCAGCCTATAAAATTAGAGTCTACTTATGAAAGGACAAGAGGTCAGAACATTTGTAGAAAAATCAGTATTTCCAATGATCTGAGGATTTACTAGAAAATATCAAGGCAAAAACACACACACACACACACACACACACCACACACACACACACATGGTTCCTGGCAATAGTGAGACAACTGAACCTGGAGCTTTACTGTGAGTAAGGAGGGGATGAGAAGGAATGTATAAAGTGCAACACCCTCCTTCTGTTAGGTGGAAGGGAAGCAGACAGGAGCTTTTCCTTACAGACAGTCTGGCTAGGATGACATGCCAGGTCAACTACCAGGGGAGAGTAAGGACGCATGGAGGAGACAGGAATGCTTAGATCAAAATTCCAAAGTGTCTGCTCCGTGCTGTTATTTAATGGTTCAGTGCATCAAAGGATTATGCAAACATTATCAAGTCTATTAAAAAATAAACAATGCGTGTTAAAGACTAACTGCAAGAGGGTTTGCCTATAAATAAAGAGAGAAGATTTAAACATGCCAGTAACAAAAGCCATGTGCAGGAACTTGTAGGAACTGTACAGGAGGAGGCAGCTCATGGGAGGCCCATGTGCAGGAGCTGGGCTCTGCAGTGGTCAGGGCCCAGTGAGGGCTGGACACAGGCGTGGCGGGGGAGGGAGGCCAGGCAAGTGCACCCACTGGGTCTCTGTTGTGGATTCACATGAGAGTGGGGCATCCACATGGAGCCTGTTCCCAATGCCCTTGGGAAAGTCCACTTTTAAGAGTTCTCAAGTACTTGCCCACTCATCTGGCTCTAGCTATTTTGGAGAAAAGAGTACAAGCAAGCATCTGAGCATAATTCTCTTCTTTTCTCCCAGAGGACTGGGAAGGGCCAGGCTCCCTGCATGGGTTGTGGGTGTGACCCTGACATACAGCCTGTTCACCAAGCACACACTCAGGTGGTCCTCAGTAGAGGGCTGGCCACATCTGCCAGTGAGGCACAGTCCTAGCTTGCATGTGTTACGCCCACATGGAGAGAGAGCACCTTTCCAGGACAGTGTGGGAAGGGGAGGCGGGGTCTGGGGTGCAGTCGTCTAGAGGTGAAGTAGGGGTTAGGAGTTTGAGTCCCAGCCCAAGCAGCCACACAGAGTTGAGAAAAAAATAAACCCTCATTATCTCCCTCCATAATTCTGACAGCTGCATCCTCCTGTACAGTGGTGAGTCATGCCAGGCTGATTGTAAGGAGAGAGAAAAAGATGCAGCAATCAACACTTAAAAGGATAGGGAAGTCCTGATGCGTTCCAAAAGTTAAAACAAACAAAATAATCTCAAATCAAAGCAACAAAAAATTATTTAAAACAATTTAAACAAACAAACATAAAATGAAATTAAAAGTAAGGAGGTGGGCAGGGGAAAATAATAACGAAGGACAAAAATAAACCAGGGAGAGACAAATGGATGTTAGAGCAGGCACGGACAGTTAGGTCACAGACGCCATGTACTTACGTTTACCTCGGTGATTGCTATATCAACAATGCTACCCACAACAATCAAGGCGTCAAATGTATTCCATGCATCACAGAAATAGTGCTGCATGGGGCAGAGAAGCCGAGGGAAGAAGAGAGAGAAGAGGAGAAACCAACAACAAAGGAGAAAAACAAAACAAAAGGGAAGGGGGAAAATGAAAACAAAAACAAAACAAAACAAAAAAAGGCATGAAAGAAAGGAGAGAAGAGAAAAAAATGAGAAAAGAAAGAGGTTACGTGGGCATATTAAACACTCTCTTACCACTCTACAGTCCTGGCAGCTCAAACCTGGGCAACCTGGTTTTCACAGGGTGGAGAAGCCTGACAAAAGCTGAGTTAGTTCCGAGGTGACGCAGGGCCATGCCACCTGGGAGAGGACCTGCGGCGCCTCCGGCTGCACCACTCGTTCCCTCGGCTCAGCTCCGTGCCCGAGCCCAGCCAGCTGGGCAGAGCTGGGACAGGTGGAAAAAAAGGAGGATAAACTCCCACTTTTTTTCCTCACAAGACGACGGCAGTTCAATAAAAAAGCATGACTGGAGGCAGGTAAAAGCAGGGAATTAAACAAAAAACATAAATGAGGTAGAGAGGGTGAAGAAGAGAAAGGAACAGAAGCAGCAGAAGAGCTGGGAGGAGGAAGCTTCCTGGGAAGGGCGGAGTAATACTCACATTAGTTTCACTGAGAATGACATCAATTATGCTCCCAATCACGATGAGGAAGTCAAAAACATTCCAGGGATCACTAAAGTAACCCTACATGAGGGAGGGGCAGGCAGGATGGGGATTAAAAAGGAATATTAGACAGATAAGAACAGAGCAAAATCACCACCAGAATCATTGTCCAGGCAGGCACCTCAGTGCTGTGCTTCTGGGAGTTTCAAGCACCCCCACTCTGGCCAGGAGCCTGGGAACCCAAGAAGGGAGGAACCCTGTCACCTGGCCTCCCCTTGGTCACAGGTCTGTATATTGCATGTCTGTTCCAATTCTCCATCATCCTTTGAGAGAACCCTTCCGCTTTCCAGAAGGTGCAGGACTGGGTGCAAGCTGCTGGGCCCTGTAAGTCACAGTTGTGCAGGGACATGGCAGGCTCCTTGTCAGTCCGCACTCCAGCATATTTTATACCCCTGTTTGAATGGGGCATTGAAGAGGGAGACTGCAACTCTTGACAGGCACCAGACTGGGGTCCTGCGAGTGACACCAGGTCCTATGTAGGCCCTGAAAGCCACAGAAATCAGTGTGGGCCAGAGAGTGGCCAGGTGACTCTGGTGAAGCTTGGAGATAACCAAAGGTCCAACCATAAGAAAAGTAACTAGAACTGGGTGGGGTCCGTGTGGGTGGAAGTGGGATAACCTTGGTCTGTGCACTAGCCACGCCTCAGTGCCTCTAGGCAGTTCTTTTTGCAAAGTCTTTTCTAACTGAATGGAGACAGAATCAAGGCTACTCAGTCTGGGGTGGTATCCTGTGTGGCGCTGGGCAGTGCAGTTGAGGGTGTCTTCTAAGTCTAGGGTCCTTTCTTTTGTTCATCACTCTTATGAAGATCTCACTGGCATGCAGATGCCACCCAGTGTGAGTGAAGCCATCAATGACTCTCCTGGACATAGGTCTGAGAGGGGAAAGGGGGGGGGTGAGGGGAATGGGGACCCTGAAAAGAAAGGCAAGGAGCAAGGGCAGTGGTGCCATGAGGGGAGGTCCTGGAACTAGAGGGAAGACCCATGTCCGGATTTTCTTTTTCTACTGACAGGGGTTGCATATGCCATATTTAGAGAAGGAAAGGAAAGAATATTTATGTCAGTCCTATTTCTATGTACTTGTACAACTGGTAAACCAAAAATAGGGCTATTCCAGAAGCCCACAGGGTCCTAAGACTTTACAGTAGGCAGAAGGTTTATGAATAGCACATGGGCTTCTCAGGTCTGGACCATTTGCCTCCCCTGGACAGTACAGGGCCAAGAGAGCACTGCTTTGTGACCCAGAGGGCACATTGCCACAGTCCAGCAGATGTGGGTGGACAGTCTTAGTACTGTAAAGAATTGTCTTTTACAAAAGGACATTTGCCTTTTGTGCTGTGCAACAGGGACAAAACAGGATTCAGCCACATCTGTTCAGCAGGGGCCCACTCCCTGCTTCTCTGAGCTCCAGGAAGTGAAAATCTAGATGCTGGTGACAGGATATGAAAGCAGAAAGTCACCACTGTAAGTTTTCAGGCCTCTCCCCAGCTCAAGGCTGCCAACTCTCCTTTCTATTTCTTACTCACGAGAGCTGAGCCTGTGTGCTCTTCTATTTCCTCTTGGCTCTGTGCAGCGCCTTCAACCTCCCTTACTCCCAGCCAGGCCTCCTTTCCAGAGGCACCACAAAACAGGCTGCCCCAGGGCTTATTTTTAGAGTGGGAGGTCAGGTCAGAGGGAAAGGGTCTCTCAGTTCCCAGGAGTTTCTGCCAAAAGCAAACAAATACCATCTCACAGACTTTGGACTGGCAGATTGGAGAGCAGAGGTTGGCCAGGGCATGGGTTAAGTGAAGGTCATGGCCATCTGGTTGGCTTCTCAGAATATTTCTTGGAAAACACCAGAGTTTTTGAGGCAGACAGGGACTTCTCTCCCCAGTTAAGTCACAGGATCTGAGCCAGAAGCAGCCAGCTCCCTTTCAGGTTCTCAGGTGTCATTCACAGGGCAAAAGAAAAACACTGTATGGGGGACAGGTCAAGACGAGGACCATTTAAAATGAAGAACTGCAAACTGTCTCTGGACACATATCCACCTTTGTGTTTACAGCTAGTTCAGAAGGGGAAGTCAGAAAGAGAAGAGGAGGAGCAGGAACAAGAGTGAATCCGGGCTCAGCAACAACCTAGAAGACATGGCAACCAAAGATTACTGGGGTGTGGGCACAGGAGGAAAGTCAGGAGGGTGGGAGCTGGAGTTGTTCATCTGCCAGGGAGACCTGAAACAAAATGGGTGAGCTGGCCAGGGTTGGCAACACCCCTGAGAGCAGAGAGATGTGAAGAAGGAAGGCAGAAAGCAGAGCAAGGGCAACGTGTAAAGCCAGAGACATACATACTTAGGTCACCAGTGCGCACGAAGGAAGGAACCCTGCCCACCTCTGGGCTGTGCACCCTGGCCACCCTTCTCCAGACTGCCCGACTCCCTCCCTCCCTCCTTCCCTCCCTCCCTCCCTTTTCCTTTTTTCCCTCCCTCCCTCCCTCCCTCCCTCCCTCCCTTCCTTCTTTATTTTTTGTGTAGTGTTGGAGCTGGAACTTTTGGCCTTTGCACCAAGTTACATTTCCAGTGCTTTTCATTTTTTATTTCGACACAAGGTCGTGCCAAGTTACTCTATTGCCCAAGCTGGATTTGAACTTGCATCTTCCTGCCTTCAGCCTCCAGAGTGTGGGACTTCAGGCATGTGCCACGATATGGGCTCTTAGATTGATTTTTATATGTGCAGAAAGAAAGAATCATGAGTGGGTCTTCTCCTCCTGGACCACAACCCTCTCCCGACCAGCTCTGGTTTGGTGTGCTCTATTGGAACTGATGTATCATGGCTGCCCTTGCCTAGCTGTGTTGTTGCAGATTTCAGTTGACTTCTCAGTCCTGAGGCAAGATACCCAGTGCACTGGCTATAGCTCCCTTGTTAACAGGGTACTGTGGGCCTGGCCCTGAGAAGACATACACAGCTGGAACTCAGGTTGAGGGTGGACAAGGAGGGCGGACAGAGTCCCTTTAGGAGGCAGATTTTCCCCTAAGTCCCTCACCATCCCATCCCTCTGTCCCACCCTGCAAAGCTGGACCTTGATGATGATTTTGGACTCAGCGTTCAGTTCTGTTTCCCTTGCTAACCTTTTCCCACTAATTCAAGTGTAGCTTCCTTCTACCCGTTCCATAATTAACTCTAGACACAAGCCCCTATTCATTATTTTAGTCAACAGATTGTCCAAGGAAGACATCTGACCAAATCCAGACATGGCAGGAGCTTGGGAGGAATGATTTTTTTCCCCCATATTTTCTGAAGTATTAGAGCTTGCCATTCTGTCTGTTTGCCTATCTGTCTCTCTCTCTCCCATTTCCCTCCACCACCTCCCCAAATATGCACATATATTCACATTCACATCATCTCCTTGCAGGAAGTCATGGGTAACTGGGAGCTTGGGGTATAATAGAGAAGGGAGGGGGGAAATTTACAAAATCAGTTTAATCCTGGGCCATGTCCTGTCACCCCTTCTTTCCCTGGTAACTGGGTTATAAATAGTGAGAAAAGGGTTTTCCTGACTCCAAGAGGTGGCAAACCAAACCCCTTACTGTCCAACTGCCCAGAGCCAAGCAAGGCAGATCATTAGAAGGGATGCTGTCCACACAGGCAAAAGCCTTTCCCTTGTCATTCCCAAATCCTACAGATTGAGTGGGGTTCCTCTTTCAAGTCCCAACATCTAGGGGGAAGAGCTCAGACGATGGGTCCCTTTGCTGATCAGTCCAAGGATGACCACATGTGCAGCCACCAGGCCAATGAGCCGCCACCACCTGGCTGGAATCTGTTCAACTACCATATTTCTAGGCTCTGACTGGGGTTTGTTGAGAAACTGGAAACTGTGGATGTTAGCTTCAGCAAACATGTCACATGATGCATTTCACATACACAAAATAACTGGATTTTTTTTTTTCTCTTTTGGACTATCTGAGTTCTGCTTCAGCTCTGTCACTGTTGATAGACCAAGCTGAAAGAGGCAGGGTAGTAGTTAAGAAGATGGTCCTCTGGAGGTATACTGGGTTCAAATCCTACTATGCCACTTACTAGCTGAGTAATTGTGTTAGCCAACTTTTTGTTAATATGATAACACTTCTAGAAACAATTGTGTCAATAAGGAAAAGGGCTTACTTTGGGTTAAATTTTCACTTCTTGAGTGCATGGCTCCCATTTCTTTGGGCCGATGGTGAAACAGAGTATGGTGGAGAATGCTTGCTTGTCTTATGGCATCCAGGAAGCAGAGAGAGAGAGAGAGAGAAAGGACTAGGAACCTGAGATTCCCTCAAGGGCAGGCTGCCCATGACCAAATTTCCTTCTACTTGGTGTTACCTCCTAATGGTTCTATCACCTTCAAATAGCACCATAAACTGGTGACCACACCTTAATCCTCAGGGTGCTAAGACACTTATGATCTGAACCATACCAGTAACTCTGAGTAACTAACTTATCTGTGCTTCAATTTTCCCTCCTAAAAGATGAGATGAACCAAAGGATTAAGGTGTACATTGCATCAGATCATACATGCCAAACATTTAGAACTGTGCCTAATGTAGCTCTAAATAAATAATAATATGGCCATTATTAAGTAGAGCTGACCTCCATCTTGCCCAGTAGACTTACAGGTTCAGTCTTGGGAATGAGACTGAGCAAAATGAAAAGTAAAGCCAAGTGTGTGGGAGGACAAGAGAGGAAACTGAAGGTTCTGGAAGCTTGAGCTCTCCCACAGTCTTTCTCTCAGCCTTTGCTGCTCACCCTCTAAGTCACTGGTATTAAGTCTTACAGAATAAAATCTAGCTGACAATACTGAGACAAGGGAGAGTGTGCTGGTTGTCATGGCTAAATTCTGTTAGACTCAAGATCACATGCACAATCAATTGCTTGCTTCTTAGAAACCATATTAGACATCTTGTTCTTCCCGAGGAAGGCACTAGTCACTCTGCCTCTGGCAGAAGTAGGAATGAGGGGTAGAATGGTGGTTAGAGGTGCTTTCCATCTCTGAGTGCAGAGGTCACAGGCATACGCTTTGTCCTTGGATTCTAGATCTGTATTTTCCTTTCTGCCCAGAGCACAATCTCTTCGGTGATATCAGAAGAGAGTCTTGCAATAGTCTGATGGTACAAAGGATCCACAAGACAATTTTTCAGCCATCACTTGGCATCATGTTTATTCTTTGAAATTTTAAAATAGATATTGCCCTGTCATTATTTGTGAGTTTTCTCCTCTCTCTTCTGTTCCTTCCTGCACACCTTCATTGTCTACCTCAGATGGCCCATCAAAGGAGTTGGGGGGGGGTGTGCATTGGAGCACAACATGTGCCCTGGTTCCCAAAGGGAAAGCCCCCTGAACCTTGTCTGTGCAGTTGCGCTTCCCAGGGCTGTTCCCTTCTCACAAGGCCACAGGGGCACCAGGGAGCTAGAAGGAATCACAGCTGAGCTCAGAGGAGGAAGGACAGAGGAACACAAAAAGCCTGAGCTTAGGACAGGGAGACAAAACCCAGTGGTCAAGAAATGGATGTGTCAGAGACATGAATGAATTACAGCAGCCCCAGGAGAGGTGAAAGTGGGAGAAGAGTATAGATGGAAAAGGCCACTTAGAGAAGTGAGGAAGAAGAGAAGGTGGCCAAGAGAGAACACAAAGAGCTAGAAAGGGGGAAAGAAAAAAGGAGGGAAAGAAAAAGGACAGAGAATAAGACATGGGAAAAGAGGGGTCAGGACATAAAGTCACCAGTGTCAGGGCCTATGACAAAGTAACCCTGCAACTCAGAACTCAGAAAGAGGAGAGAAACATTAGTTGACATGAAACGAGAGGATGTAGTCAAGGCCTCCTCGTGCAGGAGGGCTGGAATAAGGCACACAAGGGAGCCTGTGCTCAGCCTAGGCCGGGAGTTCCCCAGAGCAAGCCAATGCACAGAATACTTCTGGCTCCCAGAAGGCAGCAGGGCCAGGAACTGACCACAGCAGGTGGGATGCCAGCACTGGGGAAGCCATAGTATGGGGGTGTAAGAGAACATCCCACTGCATATCATGGAACATAATGATAACTGACACTACACTATATGATATCAGGATGCCACTGAGATATGGTAGTAGTTATAGAAACTAGTAGTGTTTCTCAGGGAAGGCATCATTGGAGCACTCATCTGCTCTAGCTCACAAACCTGGGTCCACTGAGAACTTCTTCTTCCTCAGTCAGCCCTCTGTACCAGACAACTCAGAAGTGCCTGGAGGAACATCCTGCCCCTATGGAGAGCTGGAGGCCTGCAGGAGGGGGCTGGTTCCTTGCCCTGAGGAGAGGAAGCCCTGAGAGGGTGGTGGCCGTGCGGGCTATTCTCCTGATTCTTGGAGGAATGCACTTGTTTTGTGGTGGGGGATGCTGGGATGAATCCAGAACTTCAAACATGCCAGGCAAGTGCTTTAGCACAGTCACATCCTGGTCTGGACATACTTTCTACTCTGACATTACCTTTTACTCTGTTTTTCTTTGGGATTAACTTTATCCCTCTCAAAGAAAGTTTTGAAAGCCTTTATTTACACTTATTCATTTATGTCATCAATGCACCTGACAGCTCGTTAGCCTGGCACTCACTGTGCAAGGCTGGACCACATAGACCTGAGTCAAATGGAGCAGGCTTGCCAGCTGGGAGAGGTAAAAAAGGTGTGTGTGTGTGGGGGGGGGGGGGCCTCCACAGCCAAGCTCCTATTTGGCCCACAAGCCTCTTTCTCTGACTCAGTTCTGTCTCAGTAGAGCTATTTCTAATTTTCTTCCTGCTTCCTATCCTTCTGTAACTCCTGCTGCCATCCTGCTAGACCCTTCTTCCAGCCCCTGTGCCTCTGTGATCCAATGGGCTGCTCCTTCACAGAAGGACAGTTAGGGCCCAGGTGAGGTCATTAGAGCAGCGGCCTGTACCACATTCCCGAACAACATGGCAAGGAAATGACTATCTACCTTTGCCTCCAGATACGAGCCTTGAGGGGAGTGAGCAGGTTAACCTCTAAGCCTCAGATTCCTTACCTCCAAAATGGGAATAATAATGGCATATGCCCTCCAGAGTGTTAAGAATTTTGAGTCCATACATGGAAAGCCCTGGGTGGTCTGGACTGAGGAAGTGCTCCAATGGTTGTTGCTATTGTTTCTGTCAGTGTAGGTGAAATCTGAGTCGTTCTGGGGAAGTCACCTTTTTCTGGCCTTCGGGCTATACCTAAATAGGCAGATCTAATGCAGTTACAAGGAGCTAGTCCTGATTTCAGTGAGTTAATGGCACAAGGATCATGCAGATTTGAGAATCTCTCTTTTCCCTTCGGACTCCATGCGCACACACTCTTTTTCCCAGTGTCAGGGACAGAGACAGGAAACCACAGTGTACTTTCCCAACAAGCCTCTTTACACAAAGTAATTTTCAACATTAAATAATTGAATGCAATAGCTAATACTACCCTTCCCACACAAAGCTTCATACAAGTCACATTGTTTTTAAAAAGTCACTTATGATACTTTTAAAGCTCTCAAGAACCAGGCAAGAAAGAACCTGTCACAGTGTTGCAACAATAAGCAAAAGCCCTGAGCACAAGAGCAGTAGTGGGGATGCCCTTCCCCACGGCCCACTGTGCCTGTCTGCTGCAGGCGCACAGCATGCCCCGTACCTGCGGCACTCCACCAATAATCATGAGGGTGGCAGCTCGTCAACAGCAGCTAAGGAACCAGCTTGGCTGTGCCACACACCACAAAGCCTCCAGTTTAGGGCTGGTGTTTGAGGCTGGGGGGACAAGAGACATTATGGAGCCTTACGCCCAGACTCCTACTTTCCTTCTCTACTCCTTTTAAGTGACATGTGAAGTGAGTTTCTGGGCCCAGAGGTTATGTTGATGATGACAGACATCGTGGTTTCTCCACAATTTCAACTCAAATTCAGTAGGAGACTGGGCTAAACTGTGGCTCCTACTGCCAAAGGGCACTGACCTCCAGGGGGCGCTCTGGATGCCAGCAACCCTGGAGGAAACCCTGCGCCTTGTCTTCAGTGGGTGGGAAAGCCATGCTAAATGTCCTGCAAGGCCTGGCAGCTCTGCCTCGAAGTGTGGAGTGTCTCTGAGGATTTCTAAAAGACTTGTGTGCGTGCCATACATAAAGGAAGCTGGCCAGCGACAACCAGTTTTTATTCTATGGCTTCGTCTCTTTGCTCTTCCGTAGTCTTACATTAGGGAGAGTGAGTCTTTATGTCTAAGCACAAACGTTTACAGTCACATGATAATTAATGAGCTATACTGGATATTATTTGTACAGATAAGAATTTTATGTCAGGAAAATTGATGCATTATACAGTATTTGTTTCATAAAGTTTAGTGCTTTGCTTTCAGAAAAGAACTGAAGACCATCAGCCTCAAAGAATGTCTAAATTTCCATGCCATTTCAAAAAGAAAACATTCTTCTTGCTCCTGAGGCTCATAAAGTTGGATATTCCAAATCAATGAAGAAATACAAGCCACACAATCCCCCATGCTGCTCCTCACAGGAGGACACTGGTGAGAGACAGGTGGACACTATGGACCCAGGCTCAGGCCATAAGGGCAACTGAGCCTCTGTGAAAGTCCTTAGGTTTCTCTCCATGGCCTGTATCACATGATCAGACTTTCATCCTAAGAAACAGCATTTTCTTCTTTGCCTCCAGCTACTGGGGTCAGCCTCCAGCAATCCCGTTTCATTGCCTTCCTTTTCCCCACATTCCTCCCTCCGATTTCTGCCAATTCCTAGCTTCTTCTCTCTCAAAACAAGGAGGCTCTGTGCAGCATTCTTGGGGCTCTGCTTCAGCCAGGGCAAGAAACTGGCTGGATTCTAGATTTTAACAGCCTAAATGACTTTTTGTTTGTTTTTTCCCAGTATTTTTATTAACATACGTATGTAATACACAGTGTTTACAATGAATTCTGGTATTTCATGCACATATGTATCATATCAACTTTACAATCCCTTCTCATTTTTGACCCTCCCACACCCTCCCTATCTCTTCCCCCAACTCTGGCTATCACTTCATGTGCTTCTATAAAATGTCTGTGTTCTGGTTTTTCCAAGTCGGAGAAACCATACAGAACTTAACAAGTTATTCTTCCACACCTAAATCATTTCACTTAAGTCACTACTCTAACTCATCTTCCTGTTCCTCGAATGGGTCACAGTAGTTAAATCTTGATTCCTCTTCTCTGAATTCAACCGATCCCTTTATTGGGATATTTACCAAAAGGTTTTTTTTCCATATTTTGCTATATCTTTGCTGTTATTCTTCAACCTGGTCTTACCCACAAATTCACATTAGAAAATAACTACAAGCATGTAGTTGAAAAGACTAGTGAATTTGGGAAAAGAAGAAAAAAAAGTTGAATTTCATATGCCTTAGCTGAATACTGTAAGGTACATATTTGTTCACTCACAGGGTTATATTTACATCAATCAGTTTTCTTAGGATAGATTTTCATCAGTGACCTAATAAGTGAATTGCTACAATAAAACAAAGTTAAAACTATATCACATTGCTACATTAAATGGGCTTAAATCTATACCACATAAATATACTGAAAGTAACAGATATGAGGCAAATTTAGTAATTTCAGAATTTTTTACTTTCATAACTTACTCATATTTAACTGATTACTAACTAGATGTGGTTTATAATTTTGTCTGTCCATCCATATATTCATGCATTTGTATTCTTAAGAGATTTTATGTCAATTCCCCATGCTGCATTTTTAATTAGGAATTATTCTATTTTGCACACTACTGTACTATTACTAATAATAATGTTGTGGGGAGATTTCACAGATTTTATAGAAGAACGGTACTGTTTTAAAAGTATATCAATCAGATGATTTAATCACCAATCTATTTTTTAATTACATTTTCTCTTTAGATGTTACCTTTCCTCCAAGCTCTTTTGGTGCTGCTTATGTTTCTCCCTCTCAAAGAGGATAAACTCACATTCAACATCAAAAGTGAACTGCTTCATTCAACAAGCTTAAGACTTTATCAATTTGCTACATTAAACGGACTTAAATCTGTATCACATAAGTATGCTACAGTTAAAGCAATAGATAAATAGCTATACTCAGTTATTTCAGATTTTTTGACTTTCACACATTGATTACTCATATTTCACTAATAATTAATATTTTGTCCTATTTGGTTTTTCCTTTTACCTATCAATTCATCCCTAATTTCATGCATAGCCTTACTTTTTCCTCAGCTCATTCTCCTCTAGCTGTTGTTGCTTTTTCTCTGGGGTCTTTGGTGTCACTGGCCTTCCTTTCACTTTTTAAGTTTCCCTTAAGTATTCTCTGCAATAGTGCCTCAGTGGCTGCACATTCCTTTAAGCTTTCTATATCATGGAAAGTTTTAATTTCTCCCTTTAAATTAAAAGATAATTTTGCTGGATATAGCAGTCTTGGTTGGCATTTATGTTCTTTTAGTGCTTGGATGACATTGCTCCGTTATCTCCTGGCTTTTAGGGTCTGGATTGAGAAGTCTGCAGTTATCCTGATGGGCTTATCTTTGTAGGTCACCTTCTGTTTTTCTCTTATGGCTTTTAGTATTTTCTCTTTGTGTTGGGCTTCTAGAATTTTGATTATGATGTGTTGTGATGAGGATCTCTTCTGATCAAAGTTGTCTGGTGTTCTATATGCCTGCAATAGTTCCATGTTCATTTCTTTTCTTAGATTTGGGAAAATTTCTTCCATAATGTCACTAAACATGTCCTTTAAGCCTTTTGTTTTGTCCTCAGTCTTCTCCTGGACTCCCATAATTCTGAGGTTGTTTCTCTTTGAATCATCTATCAGCCGTTGTAATGATTTGCTTTCTTTCTTATTTACTTTGTGTTCTTCGTGGCCTGTATGCTGCAGCTCAGTCACTTTATTTTCTAGGTCTGACATTCTATTCTGAAGATGTTTAATGTGGTTGCTTATTGTTTCCTGTGTGTTTTTCGCTCCCTGAATATCTACAATTTTAAAAAATATCTCTGTTGTGTTCTTCTCTAATTTCTTGTATTGCCTTAATTATCTTCCGGTGTACTTCTTCTATGGTCTCCTCTAGTTGCTTTTGAAGGCTTGCTTTTAGCTTAGCTATGTGTTGGTGGAGACCCTTGCACTGTCTGTTTTATTTCCTGCTTTAATTCAATGAATATCTGGGCCCAGAAGTTACCATAATTTTTGTCATTTTCATCTTTGGATTCTGCAATTTCAGTATGCCTGGTATGATCCTCTGGGGTGTCAGGTCTTTTTGTAGGAGATTTGTTACCACGTTTCCCCATGGTTCTGCTATCTCTGGCTGTCTCTGGTGTGCAGGAAAGAAGGGTTTTCTGAAGGCCCAGTCTGAGATGCCTCTGGAATCCTCTGGCCCAGGGGACAGGCAGGGCAATGGAATTCCCGGTCCTAGATGCCTCTACCATGCAGGGCAGCAGTGAGCCAGAAGCCTCTGGCACGTGCCGGAGGAATGGGGTGATGATTCCCCTTTTGTGGTATCTTGTTCCCCCTCGTCCACTCAGCAAAGCTCTCTATCTGTCCTGGCTTCTCTCCACTAGAGTGGGGCTCTCCACCCTTGGAGCAGAGGTGCCCCTGAGCCGTTCAGGGGATCAGCAGCCTTTTTCCTCTCTGCCACTTGTGCCAGTTTCTTCCTAGGCACTGATTAAGGGCAACCCCCAAAGCCCTGGTGTGCTCTTCGAGCTTTCTTTTACTCCAAAGGGTTCAGTCTTGGGTTTTTTTTTTTTTTTTCCCCTTCTTCTTCTTTTTAAAATGGTTCCTGCTTATGTCATTGCCTGTGAAGGCTGCTGAGCCCTCTTTCTGATTTGGACTCCCGGAGCTTTTTCTAAGGGGAGTGCACGTTGTGTTTGCAGTCCACACTACCTGTGGGTTGGTTTTTGGAGGCTGGGGCCACCAGCTGGCGACAATTCCCTCTTTTCCAGATCTGCACTGACCTCGGGCTGAGGTTCTGGCTCCGGACTTTCCTCCCTCTGTGTTCTGTGGATGCCGGCAGCTCCGAGTTGGCTGTTTTTTCCTCTTCTTCTTCCTCTATGACTTCAGGATTTCTGACCCTCCTGCAGCCTCCTGTCCTTTGTTGGGACACTCCGTCCTCTCCCAGCTCTGTCAGATGTTCTGGGCTCACGCAAGCTTTCCTCTGTCCACAGATGCCTGCGGCTCCAGCCATCTGCAGCTGGCCCGCGGCAGCTTCCTGGGCTGCTGGGATTTCTGTTTTCTCTGCTTTCAATGATCCTTCGGTATTTCTGACCTTCCTCTGGCCCCCTTTCAGTTTTTGGGGATGCTCCTCTCTTTCCTAGCTACACTGAACATACTTTTCCTAACTAAATTCTTGAGTTTTCAAATGGGTCGATGAGGAGACATTGTGCAGCACTGTTACTCAGCCACCATCTTGAGTGGAAGTCCTAAATGACTTTCTAAAACCTAATGGATCTCTAGATTTCATCCCCACTGTAATTTTTAAAAAAGCTCTTTCTTTATTCTCATTCTCAGAATTTCTCAGGATGGTTTACCCACCCATGTTATGAGTCATCCCTGATTCTTCACCTCTATCATCACATCAACTTTGCTATCAGGTAACATCACGCAACACTCACCTAGCTCCTTCTCTATTGCATCACCTGTGTGTGGTTCCAGCACACTTCTAACAGCCTCACTTCTTACCACACTGGGACACTAAGTTACCCATATGTTAGTGTACATAAGATTATGAAATATTTCCATTCAAGACTGTACCTCCTGCTTCCAGGAGCAGTCAGAGTCAATCCACATGCTTGTGTCTTGACCTGCCCACATGCTCTGACATCTGCCCTGTCTCCTTCCTCACTCAATGCCTCAATTACCAGAGTCTGGGATGGTCTCTACCCCAGAGTCTTTGCTCTTTTCTTTGCCTGGAACCTATTCTGGCTTTTTTGCAATCTCCAGTGCGCACACTGATGCCTTTCCAAATACTTTATCTAAAACAGATGCCTCCTCCCTGCTATTTCTTGGGATGACCTGCTTAGCTATCTCGATATTCTCCAACTTATAACTCCTCAGGTCATTTGTAAGAGTTGGTAACTTTCTCCCAGCCAAGAGGGTGCCATGTGCTAATGTCACTATTGAGGAGCTCTGAAACTATTCCCAGAAGAAAGATGAAAAGCTGTGCATCACTGGAAGTACGAAGAGACAGAGCATGCACGCCAGTTCAGTGTGAGGAAGGACTATCTGCAGAATAGCCTCAAGAAATAGTTTCTTATGCAGATGGCAAGAACATGTAAGATCTCCGCACTGAGGGAAAATCCCAAGTCTCCATGTTTTCTGATATCACTATTCAGCCTCTCTTGTTTCTCAGTGCTCTAATGCTCATTTCATTCATCCACACATACATTCATTACACTTTTGCTGGATGTTGCTCAGAGGACTGAATATAAAACAGTCCCTGTCTTCAAGGATCCAGCAATTTGATTTTTGGTAAGTGCATTTACACACAAGCAAATGTGAGTGCAAGCTAGACTGTAATCTCATTTTCTAAGCCCACCTATCCTGGAAGTATTTGCCAGTTCAGGTTTGGAAAAGAAACTTAAAAGATCTGCACCAACCTAGCAAAAAAAGGGGGGGGGGGGCACCGGCATAAGTTAAATGAATTCTCCATAGCTGCTACTTCAGAGTAGCCTGCTTTCCTGACACCAGCACCCCTACAGAAGAAAAGGAACTACAGAAGGTCACAGCTGTGGCTTCTCTGGGGTTACAGTATAAAGCTCCTGACTTTTGTGTCACCTAAACCTGCATTACAATCCCATAGTTATTCTGAAGACTACCTGGGTTAACGTTTGTTAAGGTGTTTGGGGAAGTGTGAGTACATAAGAAACATACAGACAAGCAACTGACACCTTACATAAATTTTCTCTGGTCTTTAGTTTCCTCCAATGTGAAACAGAAACCATAATGCTTGTCTTATGGATTGAATGAGATAAGAAAGGTAAACACTGAGCCCAATACCTGGTTCTTTATAGATACTTAATGTAGGTTAGTTACTTCCTTCCCCCCTTCCCCCCAAATACCACTTAACCTAAGGTGCAGGTACTGACAGAAATGGGCCATGTGATTATTGAGGGTTCTTTCAAAGTTAGAATATGTGACTGTTGAAGGGATTATGTCAACTTCAGGGGATTAGGAACCACACCTCCATCAGGATTAGGATTTGGGAACCAGGCCTAAATTGGGAATTGAGAACCGGCCTGGATTCCAGTGTGAGGGATCTGTGGGCCACCCAGTGAGGGAAGAGCACCCACCCAGACGTGGGAGTTCCAACTGGAACTCCAATGGTATAAAAGGAAGGAGAGAAATGCAAACAAAAACAATGTTGAGGTTTCACCTCACCCCAGTACACTTCCAGAATAGAGACAGCCTCCTTCCTACATCCTTTCCCCAGTGCGGTTCACCAGGCATCCTCGCCCTGCCCTCTGGCTTCCAGTTCTGGCCCCAAACCCTGAGTACTAGGCCAGCACTGCCAGAACACCAGCTCAGAGTGGTGCCCATATTTGTTTAGCTCAGAGGGATGTATTGAAAGCTCCTGCTATCTCTCAAGAAAGAAGAATGAGGACAGTGAAGTTGTGGCTGCCACATAGAGGGCAAAGAGGAGGAGGTAAGTCTGGCAGTCATGGTGGTTGCTGATAAAGAACTCGGCTCTCTTACCCTCAGTCTGTTGTCCTGAGGAATCTCTCAGTGAGCTTCCCCTGGCTAGGACTAGGGGATGAGTAACAATTAGGGGGAGGCCTAGTTAACAAGATACCATTAGAATTAGAGCTCCTTAGGACTGTGGAACAGAGGCATGGCCCACTTCTGGGCCTGGCTTTGCTCTGGTCTCACCAACACACTCCATAGCTGAGCCATGAGAAGAGAGAACCAGAAGGCTCTTGAATAGTCCCTCGGGACTGGCATTGCAGAGTTCTGTGCAGCCAAGTCTTTCTGCAGGAGAGATAGTGTGGGTGGCCTTGGACACAAGGATCATCTCTTTCTTTCTTACATGGAGGTATGCCTGTGTAGTAGAGGAGTACCTGGGTTCCAGTGGAGTCCAGAGTAATCTTCTCTCTTCAGACTCAATGATTCTTTTTTATTTATTCATTTATTTTTAAAAATTTTGTAAATACACAAATTCCAAATTCTATCACACATTGAGACACGGGGTTAGGCGAATCAGTAAGCATCCATGCTCACCCCTTTCTCAGAGATATACCCCTTTCCTAGCTGACAACTGCCTTTTTTACTATCCTGTCACTCAGGGTAGTACTTTTTTATATCATTATTTTTGTGCATTTCATAAGAGGGACACCCATCTATAGTCCATCTTCTCTACTTAGTCTATTTTGCTGAGCATTAGTGACTCAAGGTGGCCCCATTTTTGTTCAAAAGCTTCATATCTGGTTTTCTTTATGGCTGCATAGTATTCCATTTTGTATATGTACCACATCTTCTTTAGCCATTCCTCTGTTTCTGGGCAGGTAGGTTGTTTCCAGGATTTGCCTACTCTGAATTGTGCTGCTATAAACATGAATATGCATGTGTTTTATTTTGGTACTGACTTTATTTCTTTAGGTAATATGCCCAGTAGGGCAGTAGCCGGATCAAATGGAATTTCTATTCTCAGATTTCTAAGGAATCTCCAGACTACTTTCCATAATGGTTGTACTAGATTGCATGCCCACCAACAGTGGAGTAGAGTTCCTTTATTTCCTCACCTGCACCAACAGTTGTTATTTTTTGAGTTCTTCCACTCTTGGTTTAGGCCATTCCCACTGGGTTGAGGCGAAACCTCAACATTGTTTCTGTTTGCATTTCTGTGATAGCCAGTGAGGAAGAACACTTTTTCATATGCTTGTTGGCCATTTGTACTTCTGAGAAGTTTCTTTTCATTTCAGCTCCCCACTTCCTGATGGGATATTTAAGAGGGTTTATTTTTTGAGTTCTTTGTAGAGTCTATATATTGATCCTTTGTTTGAAGTGTTACTGGTGAATATCTTTCCCCCTTTGTGGGTTATCTCTTCACTTTGCTGATTGTTTCTTTTGCTCTGCAAAAGCTTTTTATTAATGTAGTGCCATTTGTTGATTCTTGTTGAGATTTTTTTTCTGCAGTCGGCAATCTGTTCAGAAAAACCTTCCCTGTTCCTATGTCTTCTAGGGTTTTACGTATTCTGTCTTCCAGTGGAAGTGCCATCAAGTCATGAGGATGCAAGTCTCTGGTCAACAACTAAGATGAATAAGGACAGGGCAGCGTTCTGCACCCCAAGGAAGGGTCAGGTAAGAACCAGGTAGGCATCAGGGCTTCTGACCTCACAGTCACTGGAGAACTAAAATGCCACTCAGGAAACCTACTCAGAATGATGATGGATTTGAAATGATAGTGGCTGGGTGTCCTGGCATTCACTAGGTACACCTGCTCCACTGGCCTTAGAGAAAGAAGCAAAATGAATTCCAGACCCCAACTCAAGGTAGGGAGCCCCCAAAACACTCTCTGCTTTAGTTACAGCCAGTTCAGGGCTAGCTGGGAGAGAATTTGTGGAAAAGATCTTGGCAGACACAGCTGCTAAGGGATTTGAACCCAAAGGTGATGGGGACAGATGTCAAGAGAAAAGCTACTCTGGGCAAGAGACTGCCCTCCCCTGTCACAGGACTTCATGAAAACCAGTAGATAAACAAAGGGTGGGGAGGAGAAGCTAGACCATCCGCCTTCAAGAAGCTTGAGCAGCTGAGTTCATGAAGGCAGGGAGCACAGAAGCGAGTAGAACCTGGGCGTCACAGGGAGGAAGCAGCCCAGATTGTGCTGCCCAATACCACAACATGGTCACATGTAGATCTGTAGATATAAATTTAATCTAAACAAATAAAAGGTGAAAATCAACCCCCCAGCGTACTCTCCACTCTTCCAGGGCTCAGCTACACTTTGACAGCCAGAGCATGCTGTGGATAGTGCAGGCTACACTTCACCCCTCTAGTTTGAAATGCCTTTGGGTTCTAATATGTCTTGCAACCTGAAAGGGAGTCCCGAAGCTTCTGTTGCTCTTTCTCAAGAAAGCTGGGGCCAGAAGGAACAATGCATATCTCCACTTCGGTTCCATTATTCCTTCAGGCTGAGAGAAAGCTGGAAGGTAGGGCAAAAGCAATCTGCTCAAATCTCCTTGGAGTTTGTAAGAGGAGTTGAGGAACCCTCATGCAGGTGGGAAGGAGGAGGCAGCGAGCCAAGGTATAGCAGTGAGTGTTAGAAAGAACAGCTCTTGCTGGCTCCCCACCCCCTCCCCTGTGGGAACCTAGGGGACAGACAGAAGGTAGGAATCCCATTTGGAGCCAATTCCTGCCCTCCTGGGTAAACCAGCTTCTGCTGGGGAAGAAGTTGGAAACCTCATCAACTCCCTATCATTTTGACTCTGTCCCTGCAGAGATACTGTCAACAGCAATCCTTGGTGACTAAGTAACATCATTTTCCCTTCTGGTATCCAGTTCTGTCACTAACAGTGGAAAATTTGTAGCCGACACTTCTCTCTCCTCTAGGTCCCTGCACTCATTGCCACAATGAGACAGAGACTGGAGCCACCCACGTCAACCCTATAAGCTGTCAAGGACCCACTGTGTGGACCCCTTCTCATTTGAGGTAAAGTTCAATTTGGAATCCTAATTGAGACTTACCAACTCTATGAATCTGTCTGAAGAGAAAGGCCATCTGAATGACACTGAACATTATTTTTTCATGTTTTGTTTTTATACTGGGGACTTAACCCAGGGCTTCTGCACTGAGCTGCACCCCAATCTTTTTCATTATTATCATCTTTTTAATTTGGGATATGGTTTCATTACACTGTTGATTTGCCCAAGCTGGACTTGAAATTGTGATTCTCCTGCCTCAGCCTCTCAGGGTGCTGGGATTACAGGCAAGTGCCATTGCAATTGGCTTAATATCAAGTTTTCTAATTCATGAACATATCTCTCCAATTATTACTTTTTCTTCCATTCCTCCCTATAAAATTTGATAGTTTTCTCTGTAGATACTTATTATGGTTTGGATCCACCAAAACCTCATATATCTATGGGTATTGTATGCTATTGGGAAGTGGGGCCTGGTTGGATGGGGTGGATGCTTGGGGTTTGACTTGGAGGGAGAGTTCCACCCTTTCTCCCAGACTTGGCTCTGTTTTGCCATGCTGTGACGACCTTTGGTTCTGGCTCTGGCCCGACCATGTGATTCCACCATTTTCCAGTCACCCCCTGGTGAATGCACTGTGTGACCTTCTGAAACTTTGTGCTAAAATGAATGTTTTCTCTGTAAAGTTGTGGATGCCAGGTATTCTGTCCCAGCAACAAGAAGGTAACTAAGACAATACCTTAGTACCTGAGATAACTTTGAGATAACTTATCACTGACTTCGATTAATGGCAACTATCATGGTTTGGATGTTAAATTTCTCCCAAAGACTCATGTTAAAGGCTTGGTCCCTAGAAAGATGGCAGAGGTGTTAGGAGGTAGGGTATAATAAATAATGGCAGTGAAATCATAAGTTCACACAGAACCTTACTTAATAGTGAGCTATAAAAGATGGTATGTATTTCAGGTCACTGTTAGAAGACACTGGTTCTTGGATAAGACCCTATCAGATATGTCTATGGGAGCCTTGAATGGTCTCTAGTTTTGGTTTTCTGCCTAAACATTCAAGGCTGCTCTTTCTAGAAGATATTCGTTAATGAAGAGCACAGCTTTACAAGGATTCATGGGACCTGGATTGTTCTGTCCTCTTCCTACTAATCAGCTGGCTCATAAGTGGGAAGAGGACAGAGCAAGACAAAGGGTTTTATTCCTCAACTGTTTTCTTGGGGGAATTCATATGAAGGATCCTTTTCCCCCACTGACTGATCCTGCCATGTGAGAAATGGAGTGGTCCAAGACTGGTTCTTCTTATATGAAAAGGAGGTATTTTATATTTTGCTTTTTTGTAATTTGCTCTATCTCCTCATGATGAAAAAAATAGTGTTATGGTTCAAAATCTAAAACGTCTCTCTCAAAAGTTTTATGTTTGGAAGGTGATTAGATCATGGGGTGCTGTACTCATTAGCAGATAAAGCCATTAAAAATTTCCTACGCTGTTAGGACATGGAGCCTTGCTGGAGGGGACCCTGGGGGTGCGACCTAGAAGGATGGATCTTCCCCCCAGTTGCTCCTTTGTTTTCTGCTTCCTGCCCATCATATTGTTTGAGCTCTGCCTATACATTGACTGAAAGTTCTGAAACTGTGAGCTGAAATAAATCTCTCCTCGTTTAACTTGTGGGTGTCAGTTATTGTGTCCTAGAGACAGGAAAGTGACTAACACAACCAGTGACTGAGAAAACCAGGGACCCCTTGTGGTTTAGGACTCCTCAGGTTCCTATTTCCTAGGAACCTGTAATTGAGGCTGAACTTTCAGGACTTGGGTTCAGGGTTTCTCAGGCAGAGGCCCTGTGGGTATCAGTTTCATGCATTCCCTCAGGCTGGCTGCCCTGTCCTTGGCCTACTGCAGCCTGCCCCATACAGCATGAGGAACACATCTGAGTCAGCCCTGGGATGGGCTCAAGGCTTAGAAATAATGAGACCTTACATGTCTCTTGAAACCAGATGAATATGATGCCAGTTTCCCTACAGAGAGGAGGTCATCTGAGCCCAAAGTTTGACTCAGCAATGAACCTTCATTTCTGACCTTCCCCAGTCATGCTACTGTGGATGGTGAACCTGTTGGTACCTCTAAGCTGAGGACTTGGAAAAGGGTTATGTGTGGGTGGAGACACTGGGCCACAAAGGGCAGCCAGAGTAATTCAGTTGTCCTTCCAAGGATAGAATACCCTTTTTCCCTAAATGGGGACAGACTGGAAGAAAAAGTGGCCAAGAGTATATCTGGAAACACAGCAGTATTATCAGCAAATGATGACTTCTAATGAGAAGTCTTGTTCTCTGAAAATTAGCCAAGATCCCTAGGCATTCTTTGAGAGGAAGAATAAGCATTATACAACTATTTTCTATATTATCTTTATAGTGCCTTGAAGGTTGATTCCCTCTTTCTGCAAAGAATCCAGCAGAGCACCTGACATGAAACAAAGTGGTGTGGTAGAAAACACATCAACCTCAAAAGTCGAGATGCTATATCCTAACTTCTGTTCTATCACTCCATAGTGGGTGTTTTCTATATTGGGCACTTCCATTCCCTTTCCCTGCAGCTGGGATCTAAGCACTCATCTTCCAGGAACAGGTTTGTAGGCAATGGTGTGCATGTAGCATATTGCACACTATCAGAAAATCTTACTTGAATATTAATTTAAAGGCTATGAGTATCTTGTCAGTGAATGTGATCCAACACTCAAGAAGGATCCCATTCCAGTTAATCCTAGTATGAGTAAAATTTTAAATATATATAGAAGATATGGCTAGAGACATCCTTTTTGCCTTTGATTTGCTTTGTATCTGGGAAAACTAGTCAAGCAGAGGAAGAAAGGCTCAGAAAAGTAGAGATTTTTTTTTTCTCAAATCTGTAACTATGCAATTATCCCACCCTTCCTTCTCTTCATTTTTCAAGATGTGGTGTGGTAGACACGAGGGCCAATGACTTGCTGTTACAGTGTTCCTCAGGAGTAAATGACCCCGTTGTCAACTCCCAACCAAAGAGTGCCAGCAATTCTGACCTGTGTACAGAAGCTGAAGTTACGAGGTGCTGCTCACAAAGCCTGCCCCCGTACTGTCCAGGACTATGAGTGGGCTGGCTTGGGAGGGCAATCCAAAGTGACAGGTCAGCCAGTCTTGCCTACTCTGCCTCATCCAGCTGGCGGAGCTGACCTCCTTTCCCTCACACACAGCAGCACAGAAAAACTAGCAGGTAACTGCTCTTCCGTGCTGGAGAGTATGAAAGAGCAGTAAGGAAGCCTCTGAGGCTGTAACAGGTGATGCCCAAAGGCTGGAGACTGGGGGCTTAAGCAAACACAGCCCTGGATGAATTTTTCATAGGATATTGGGACCACAAGGTAAATGAAACGGGAGAAGGTAAAACAGGTGGATCTGAGGTGCTGGGCTTGAAGAGGTTTGGTTTGCCAGTCTGTGAGAAATGAGAGCAGAAAGGTCATGGTTCAGTTTATGGAGGCTTCTGCCCTTTCTGAGTCCCAGCCATGGTTAAGAGCATGAGTCAAGCTTGGCCTGGTTCAATTTATGGTAGGTGTGGTAGTTGGAGCCCTTATCACAAAAGCAGGATGGCATTTCACTGATGAGGAATGCTCTAACTCTTGTTCTCTCCATATGTGCACATAACCCCTTCCTCTCTTCTCAACACCCTCCACCACAAGTGCCTTCAACAAGCCCTTTCGCAGATGCTCACCTTGGGTTTGAAGGCAATGAGCTTCAGGATCATTTCCACAGTGAAGAGGCCAGTGAAGAGCATGTTGAGGATGTTCATGGCGATTTTGAACAGGCAGCTCTGGCCATAGTGCTGATGGAGGGCAAGAGTCAGAGACTATGAACAGGAAGGAGTACGTGGAAGGGAGCCCTGGATTCTCAGCTCCCTAGCCTTCTATAGGAGACCTCATCTCAACCACAGCTGTTACCATAGCCTTTCTTGGACCAGCCTCCCAGGGGCAGCAGGCAGACCTAAGAGAGCATGAGAGCTCTTCCCTTCTCTACCATCTCTGAAAACAAGAGTTGGCAGAATTTTGTGTCACTTCTGTGACTGGGTGTGACTTCTGGTACAGGAACTCTGGCACAGACTGACTCCCTGCAGACAAATGGACTGTAGTATGGATTATAGTATGCCTCTCCATAGCCCAGGCCATCCTGACAACAATATGCACTTCCAGATCACTCAGTATTCTACCTCCTTTCTTCATTTTATCAACCTAGGGTCCCATGTAGTCTCTCATCAGGTCCCATAAGGAATTGCACCTTTGGGGAGAGATGCTTTTCCTTCACCAGGTGAGAGAAAAGGAGAGTTCCTTCTACCCTTTTTGCCTCCTTTGGCTACCATGAATGTCACCACTGGGACAATCACATAGCTCCTTTACACCTTATATCGTCCCCACAGCAGTTCCCCATACAGGCATGGAAGGATCAGGCACCCCGACTGACCTGCATAGCCAAACAGATGGTGTTGAGCAGGATCAGGACAAACATCAGGTACTCAAAGTAGGTGGAGTTGACCACATACCATACTTTGTACTGGTGCTGGTTCTTGGGGATGTAACGCCGCAGGGGTCGAGCCTTGAGGGCATACTCCACGCACTGTCGCTGGAAGGGGTATAAGGATGGGCAGGGAGACAATGAGGTCAACTATGTCGATGGTGCACAAGGGCTAGCAGAGACAGGTAGGCTACACAAGACATTCCATGCCCCCAGGAATGCGTCTGTGGATATTGTCAGAGAAACAACCTACCACCTTAATGCACTCTGAGGTTTGGAAAACCTATCGGTAGAAAGGCCCTTCTAGCCAAACCTCCTCATCTTGATCCTAGGTAAAGTGCATACACCTCCATGTTTCCTGGCTGGTAATTCCTAGTATATAGCCTGGCTGGTGGCTAGCATCTGATAAATTCTGACAGACTCAGAGCTGGTCTCTCAGTGATTAATAAGGAACAATAACACCACAGATTCTCCTTCGGGAGCTGTTTGTCTCACTTTTTATTTCTACTATATCCACCTCTTGTATTGCCAGTGCCCACTGGATTAGAAGAGATGGTTCACTGAAGGGGTAGGATATATTGGGTTAACAAAATTCTTGGAACTCCAGAAGAGATCATTTCATTCCATTGCAATGTGCCCAGGTTCCCAAATCAGGAACAGAGAAGTAATTTTGGCCTCTGTAATCTTTGCTTCCATGTGCCTAAATCTTACCAACTTCCTCTTGTGTTCTTCCCATGTCTATTACTATTGACCTGATAGTAGGTCAGGCTCCAGTCATCACCTATCAACAAATTTTGTTTTGTTTGTGTTTGGAACAGGAGATTAAACCCATGGCCTTTGCATTGAGCTACATCTACAGACATTGAGCTACAGACATTTATATATTTATTTAATTTTGAGTCTCTAAGTCATTAAGTTGTCCAGGCTGGACCTGAACCTGTGATCCTCCTCTCAGGCTCCCAGAGAGCTGAGCTTACAGGCCTGCACCACCAAACCTGGCTATATTGATACTTTTAATTGGCCTTCCTCCTTCCAGTCTTCTCTTCATCCACAGTCCACATAGGAGCCAGAATATTGATTTAATCCAAGATGTAAACACCAGACTAGTGAAGGACCTGGCTCTTTTACTCTGGGTAAAGCTGAGCATGTGGTTCTATACTCGTCACCAGCAGCTTTCCCTCCAAGACAGGCTTGGATCTCCACATGGAATGTTCCCACTGGGAACACAGTTATAAGCCAACCCCAGGGACTGTACCTATGTCCTACCCTAAAAGCATCATTACTCACCAGCAAAGCCATTACCTTTCTCACTTTAATAGAAAATGTCCCAATACTGGCATCACTATCTCATTCCCACTGAAACCTCTTTCCTATCCCACCTCTGGAACAAGCCTCTGGGTTTCACATGAAAGACTACAGAAGTGGTTTCTTAAAGCTGTTCTCTTGCTCACTCGTAAGTTTTCACTCCCTCACTGGTATAGCTTCTCTCCTCTTTCTCAATGCTATCAAACCGCCTGGTTATGTATGTAAAATGTTAGCTTCTACATAGGGCACAAAATTCATTTTCATGGAACCTATCACCTTCTATCTTTAAGCAGAAATACATTTTGATTGGATGAACATATTTGCCAGATCCAGGACTGGCAGGGATCTGTACTTCTCCCACAAGAAGACTGAGAGTCCTGATTTGATTGAGGAGTGGACAGAGGACTTTAGTGTCCACACATGTCTCTCCCCAGATTCTAGATGTCCTCTGGGTGGCCCACAGGCTGTGGCCACTGCCATTCCTTCCAGGGACCCTGCTTCCCTTCTCACCTTCCTAGAAAGCTACCTGGTTCTTGTCCAGCTCACAGTTCTTGTATTCTTGCTCCCCCTGTTCCTGAAAGGTGACGATAACGAAACCCACGAAGATGTTCATCATGAAGAAGGCAATGATGATGATGTAGATGATGAAAAAGATGGAGATCTCCACGCGGTAGTTGTAGATGGGACCCTTGTCCTCCGTGTGGGAGTCAATGGAGCGGTACAGCAGCCTGTGGGAGGAGACAGGCCCCATAGAGGGAAATGGAGAAGCAGTGTCTCCTCTGAGGATGAGGGCAACACTGTTCCTAGAAATCTTGGGACTAAGGCATCAACTCTAGGCTGGGAGCCAAATGACCTAGAATAAATCACTTAACCTCTCTAAGATTTGGATTCTTCATTTGTAAAAGAGAGAAAATAATTCCTGACTTTCCTATCTATGAGGAAGCTGGTATAATATATATAGAAGTGTTCTGAAACTGCCAGAACTGTTTCAATGTAATGATACCATGGTTTCAAAAATGAACCTATTGGTGAATATTGAATCAACTTTTTCAACTGGCATGGATTCAAAGAAGACTAGAGTAGACATAAAATAAATCTGAGAAAAAATATCCATTGAGGCAAAAAATGTTAATGTGATCCATGTTTACTCAGCTCATGCATAGTGACTTGACATTCTACTTAAGTTGTTCACACACAGGTGCAGTTCACCTGGCCCTATTACACTTGTCACACTTCATGGACAGGATCACCTCTTTTCCTCCTCTGTAATACTGCACAGCACTTGGCCACTGTCTAGGTAGCACGACTGTTGCATAATAATGGCAACTCTCATCTAAGACTTATGCACTGCTGGATCAGGGTGCAAATAACTGTGCAAAGATCTGTAGAGTCTTGGATAGATAAGGTGCATGCTGAAAGTGATACAGGAAAAAGGCCAACAGGCTGGTCCAGGTTTAAAAGTGTCATCTCCACAGACGGACTTCTTTCAAGCTTTTCCCACTTTCCACTCTGAATACACCTGAGGCTTTCTCCAAGGAGACCGGGGAGGAATTTAATCAAACAGAGGTGTCTCAGCTACCTTCACCCACACAAAATGTACACTGAAAGTGGAAATTTGGAACTTTGTGAAAATCTAAATGGCCAAATCTGGAGAAACCCATCCCAAACCCATCTGATACGCCATGAGGACAATGACTGAGACCCTTGGCTTTGTGGCTCATGCTGGGTTTGGGAAAAAGAGATAACCGTTAATTTTTGGTTGGAGTTTTTCTAAAATGTTGGTATCTTGGGCTGGGGATATAACTCAGTGCTACAGCACTTGCCTAGCATCTATACAAGGATATGGGTTAGAATATAACACTGCCAAAAATAAAACTAAAGTGTTTACATGTCATAGAAAAGTCTATGTTTCAGCAATGATCATGGCCCATAGGAGGTTCTAGAAACTCACCCTCCCTGCCTTGGCAGTGTGATCTTAGAGAAAGAATATGAGGCAATAACAACACTTGGAAAATGGTGGACTTCATGGTTTGGCCTTTAAATCAGGGTAGGAGGGCCCTGAACTTTGTACTTACTCGGGCCACCCCTCAAAGGTGGAGACGGTGAAGAGAGCCATCATGGCTGCCAGGACATTGTCAAAGTCAAACTTGCTGTTCTCCCAGCTGCGGGGCTGAATGATAGGTTGGTCAACTTCCCCATCTTTGTACGTAATGTAGTTACCCCTGAAGAGGAGGAGAAATGGTCACTCTGGTATGTTCTATTTCCCTTTATATCTGACCAGCCAGTGGCTCCTGACATGTTGGGTGGAATGCCACAGGCCAGAGTGAAACAACATAGTTCTGGCCACTGAGGAAAAACTTCAATAGGTAGAACCTTCAGGAGTAGATAATGCTTCATGTCACATGGATAAGCCCAGATTCCACATGGGTCAGAATCCACCTATGTGCCCTCTCAGATCAGCCACCAAACTGTAAAGTAGCCAGCTTTGTTATACTCTGCCCAACCATGGACACTCACTTGCATTCTGCCTCGGTCTGCTTGGAACTATCTGAACAGGTGTACAGCTTTCCCTGGAAGTCAAAAAAAGTGATTATAGATGCAAATTAGTAATGAATCATCAAAAAAATGACCAATGAGTGTCTTTATAGTCAGGCACTGAGCTTTGTGGATTGTGGGATAAAATCGCAAGATAATCAGAACAGAGCAGGCTGAGAATAAGATGCTCAGTGCTGCAGCATCCCCAGCATTCAAATGCAGGCAGCTCCAGCTTTCCTCCAACTTTCCCAGAATCCCATAGAAAGTGAGTGATGGAACACAACAGTCTGTCTAGGAAGGTCTTGGAAGAAAGCAGGAAGTTGTGCTGGGTTTAGAGGGAGGAATTGGAAGGGAATCAGTGAGAATTTATATATATATATATATATATATATATATATATATATATATATATATATATGATGGGTTGGGAGAGACAGAGGAAACATGCTTCAGCGGGGGAACAGCAGAAACAAGAGATAAGGAAGAAAGAACAAGAAACCAGGGAGGACTCTGACCTCAAGAGAGGTAGGGGAGGGTAGACATGATGCTGTTGCTCTGGGTTTTGAGCAAGTGACTAATAATGAAAGGCCCTTTCCCTTTCTAGTCAGAAGGAAAAGCAGTCCACTGGAGGGTGGGCAAAGCCGAGAACAAGGGGCCTGGTGGGACACGACACCCCCCCCCCCCCCCCCCCCCCCCCCCCCCCCCCCCCCCCCCCCCCCCCGGCTATCCCCACCTCTGGTCTGGAGAGTTGACTAGGGCTCTGTCAGAGATCACATTCACCCCATTCTGACCTAGGTTGTTATCTTCTTTTTGCTGTGCCTACTGGTTCCCTTTCCTGGGATGCTGACAGAAAGATAAGGAGGCGGGAGGAATTAGAGCCACAACCTCACCTTGAAGAGCTGGACTCCAATGCAGGCAAACATGAACTGCAGCAATGTGGTAACAATGACGATGTTCCCAATGGTCCGGATGGCAACAAACACACACTGGACCACGTGCTGCAGTTGGGAGGGTAGGGGCAAGGGAATATGGCTTCAGCCTGAGCTCCCTTCAGTTAGCCATGAGCCTATCTGGGGAAGTAGCACAGGCAGTTCCTCTCCTGTTATACATGGAAGGAATCAGTCTTCCAGAAGGCAAGCAACCTTCCCGGAATCACTGTGGTGAGTGTGTGATGGAAACCAATGTAACACCATGTTCCCTGGGGATTCTAGGTAACTACAGGGTTATAAGCGTTACTATCTTCCCATTTAATTGCAGTAGGTACACCTCATGGGGCCTTGCATTGGGAAGGGTCTCTACTTTGTGAAGGTTTGCTTGGAAACTTTGGTGTTAAATGGCTACCTCCATTAATATTCTGTTTATCATGGAACTAGGACTTGAAGTTGGACCACAGTCTAGGTTCCAATGTGGCAGACCCTGTCCTGACCATTATATCCTCCTCCCGGCCCACCTCTCACTTCAGCTGAGCTTCTACACATCCACTGGCTAGCTGATTTGGGAGAAAGATCCCTGGCCAGACCCATCCATCTCACCTTTAATCCCTTGGCCCTATTGATGGCCCTTAGGGGCCTAAGTACTCTCAGGACTCGCAGGATCTTCACCACATTGATAGCACTGGACCTGGGGGAGAAACAGGCTGGCTGATGAGCTTGTTCTACTTCCAGTGCAGCAGAAAATCATAAGGGGGTGTGGTATCCCAGTAGCTAATCCCAAGGAAACTAAAGGTAATGTAGCCTGTCTTGGAGGCCTGTGCTACTTATAATCCCATGCCTAATTATGTGGAGCTTGCTCATGACTCTGGACCTTTCCCACTCATAAGCAAGTGACAAGAAACCCAATTCACTGTGAGCTCTGAGCAATAGAATATGCTGCTCAGAAGCTTCTACAGTGTCAAAAAAGGAGACTCAAGACAAAACAGCCTGAATTCAGAACTCTCGGCTGCTGCTGGTCAGTTATCCACACAATGCAATTCCCAAATTTTCTCAGCTCTAGTTTCTTCATCTATAGAATGGGATAGTAGTTGCTCCTAAGGTCATTGCAGAGATTGAAAGAGAAGTTTATGTGCACCATGAGCCAATCAACAGACTCAGCACAGACTACAAATTGAGTAAATGGTAGCCTTTGTGCCTGCTGAAAACACTCATGTACTTAGAGAAAGACTACATTACTGGTGGAACTTCAGGTCTGTGGTTGGAGGCATTGGGGTTAGGGAGAGGATTTCTGAGGGATGAGCATTAAAAAATACGCAAAGCCGGTGTCTATTATATGTATAGGTAAATTTTACTGTAGCATGGCATGCTCAGGACTCCAGAAAGAATGACCTTCACACATGCCAAGGCCAAACCATACTTCCCTGGAGTCTTCAGCTATAGCCACTCCCTTTCCACTGGTGAAAAGGTCTCACCACACATCCCTAAAACAAGATGCCAGGGTGGTTCCACATATCCATCCACCCAGGAGGAGCTTATTAATGACCCCAGGCTGGGAGCAATTTAGAAGTCCTTCCCGCCTCCTAACAGGCTACCTCTCTGACTGGATGTCTTCTTGGCATTTGGATAGGAGGTTTCCCACCACTGACTGGCTGGTTTTATTCTTCACGTCAGGATGACACACATAGACATAGATGAGCTAGCAGAGAGATCTTATTCTTCTGGCTCATGCATTTCTTATTCCAAAGGATGCAAAGGGCAACTCCTATCTGTTGCTGCATCTCTTTCTTGAGCTCTGGGAGGGATTCAGTCTGCACCGATTCACAATAAAAGGCATTTAAAGGTCAGATGGGGGGAAACAGTCGGAAAGGATGAATTTCTGGTTCAAGGTGAAAGAGTGAGTTAGCAGTCCTGCTAGGTTTAGGGTCTAGATCTTCAGGCTCCACATGAAGTTCTGGGTAATATAACTGATGGCAAATGAAAGAGACTCTCACTCGCCCGACCTCTATCTCATCCTGGAGGCTGACCCTGAAACAAGGAGTCAGAGACATAGCTTCTGGGTAGAGCACTTGCCCAGCATGTGCAAGACCTTGGGTTTGAATCCTTGGCACCACATAAAGATTAGTTGGGGAGGGTGGTACATGCCTGTAATCCCAGCACTCAGGAGGCTGAAGCAGAAGTATTGCCATGAGTTTGAGGCCAGTCTGGGCTAGATGAGTGAGTCTAGGACCAGCGTAGAAGATGACTGAGACAATGTGTAAAAAAAGGAGACCAATGTCCTGGGAGGTACAGCTTTTCCTGCTATCAGGTTGAACTTGAGCAAGTGTACCCATGTCCTGAAGCTCAGATTTCTCATCTATAAGCTGGTAAAGCAGTTGACCTTCCCACATCATGGGATTTTTTTTTTTCTGATTTGTTTGAACTTTGCTGTGCTTTTATTCCCATTTTTTTATTAGTATGGATTTACAATTATTGAAAGTAGTATGGAGCTTCTTCAAAAAACTAAAACTAGGTATTTCATCTAACCCAGCAGTATCTTTTCTGGATATGTTTCCAAAAGAATTAGAAGCACTATATAACAGTGATACATGCATGGCATGTTTATAGGAGCACAACTAATAATAGCTAAATCATGGAAGACACCAAGACACTCGTGGACAAATGGAATGTGATATATCTCAGTCTGCCACAAAGACAAATAGATTTGAGTCATTTGGAGGTAAGTGGATACAAATTGAGATTATTATGCTTAGTGGAGTGAATTGGACTCAGAAGATTAAATATCACATGGTCTCTTTAATATGAGAAACCCAGAGTACAAATAAATAATACAGTCAAATTGAAGTCAGAAGAGATGAGGGAGAGGATGGAAGGGCAAGAAACAGGGGAGGAGAATGGAATGTGAGGTCGACGCAATATGTACGTGCACAAAATTCTTAAGTTCAACCATGTGAAGAATGAGTATGTGAATGCTCTCTGAAAGTCAAAGTGCAGGATCAACATGGTCAGCTATTAAGATGAGGCAGAAACTCAGTCAGATCCTGCTCAGCCTGTTCAAGGCTTGCAACCTTGGCTACACAGGGAAACCAGAGGCCAGCTTTCTTCTAAAGTCCACTCCAAAGAAATAACCTCTTGTGGGGGTGGATTCAGGCAAATGCTTTTAAGTTTTTATTTCTTACTTGCAGTACTGAGAACTTAATCCAGGGCTTTCCCTCCCCAGCTCTCTTTAATTTTTATGTATTTATTTTCCCACAAGGTCTCACTACATCAGTGAATTGCTCAGACTGGGCTCGATCCTCCTGTTTCAGGTTCCTGGAGTGTTGGGAGAGTACAGGTGTACACAATTGATCCTGGCTCAAATGCCATTTTAAAGTTACGCAGGTGGTTTCTCGGTACAGCTAAGGTTGAAAACCTGCAACTCCCTCCCCTTACCTGTGTCTCACATCTCTCCACCCGCCTCTCTCTGTCACTCTCTCTCTCTCTCTCTCTCTCTCTCTCTCTCTCTCTCTCACACACACACACACACACACACACACTGCTTTGACTGAGGACAGACACGAACGAAAGGTTGAGAGGATGGATTAGAAGGCTAGGGTAGGTCATGGTGATGGCAGACTCTTGGCAAATAGGGGCAGGCAATGGCCCTGGGCTCTTGCTGGAGGGGTGGAAATGTACCAGGGATACCCGTTTCCTTAAAGTAGGACTTGGCTTTACCTGCTACAGCAAAATCCAGGTATTTAGACATATTCCTATGGATCAGCATACCTCCAGGGTCACACCACAAAGAATAAGAGTGGAAGAACTCAAAGCCACCTTGGTGTACAACTTCATTACATCAGGCCTTACCCCATTTACACAAGTCATAATGAGGACTCTGCAAGAGGCTCTCCAAATTTGGTTGTCCTTTTGACACCCATATCTAGCTGCATGCCCCACCTGGGTCTCAGGTAGTCCTACTCACTGGATGCCAAAGGAGATGAGGGACACGCTAACCACCAGCAGGTCCAAGATGTTGAAGTAGTTCCGGCAGAAAGAGCCCTTGTGTAGGAAAGCTCCATAAGCAGTCATCTGCAGGGAGGAGAAACAAATAGGTATGACCCCAGCCCAGGTTCCAGATACGCCTCACACCCCACACACCCCTTTCCTCCCACAGTACCCCTTGGGCATGTTCTAAGAACTGGCCCCAAGGGAACAGGAAAGACGGAAGAAGGAAACATGGTGCCCAGAAAAAGGCTCTGCAAACATTCACTTAACTGCTGAAGAATTCCCCCAACTCAGGATATGCAACTGGCTCTTATACCTACCACAACAGATTCCTCAATTCTATATTCAAAGCCCTCTCAAATGGGCCCTTTATTCCTCTCTGATTTCCAACTGCTCCTTATCACAACTCCCTACTAGCTCCAGCTCTGCACAAGACTAGGCTGATGCTACCCAAGCTAGATTTCCCTCGAATGAACACTGCCCAACTACTTCCTCTTCATATTCTCATACCCTTAGAGCCAGCTGGAGCACTAGGCTTCTGAGGGTGAGAGAAGGCATGTCCAAGTCAACCATCCTGATTTTCCCAGGACTTAACTAGCTTTCTTACTAGCAAGTCCTATATCCCATGAGTCCTCTCAGTCTGAGACTAACTAAAACAGCCAGTCACCCTCGTGCCCAGTTGAGTTCTACCCACAGCTAGCACTTAGTGCCTCTCCAGTCCCTGGCCTCAAGAAGTGCTTAGGATCTATGTCACATGTCCTCAGATTTACTTGACTGTCTTGCTCTAAGATTGTACCTGGCACCCACTAAGGATGGGCCCAAGTGGTGATCAAGAGTGAGATTGTGGTACAATTGTGAAGACCACAGCTTGGCCACCAGACAACTTGGGTTTGGACCCCAGCCCCACTGTGTTCTTTTTATGTAGAATACAGCAAGACATTTAACTTCTCTGTTCTTCATTTTCACAACCTGGAAAATGAAGATAATGGTAATATCTACCCTCTTGGGCTGTGAGCAACAACTGAGTAATTATATAGGGCATGCTTAACACCCTCTCTCTGATAATGAGGTCCAGGTAAGTGACACCTGTCACTGTAGCCTAGATTTCAGTTCTGGATTCTTCCTACCTGTAGAAAACTGAGTATCTATACTTATTCTCTGTCTTTGGGAGGCATACCCAGAAAAACAAGGGAAAGCTCTCTGCAACGTTAAACGTGAGAGCACATAGGAATACCACTGGTGCAGGAGAAGCCCAGGTTCCCCGCTTGGGGCTTGTAGAAAGCTGTGTGCTTATGGTTGCTCAACCAGTATCTTTTCCCACTCTGCTGACGTAAGGGCCTGCGGATATCCATCAGAATGGCTATAAAAGGTCATGGCCATGAAATGCCAAAGGGAAAAACTTGGAGCTGATAGGTGAAGAAGCCAAGAGCAGCTCCCTGAGCATGAGGGTGGGAGAATGGGAGGTGGGGCTTTTAGTTCCTCTCTCTGGAATCAGAATATGCCTAGGATGGTGTATCTGCAGAGCAATTCAAAAGCAAACACAGGGGAAAAGTAGCAAAAATATCTCTTGCAATGTAATTCTTTCCATTTGTCTCCTGCAGTGGGGGGTCACGGGGACTCAGATACTTGTAGACTGCAATAGTTTTTATAAGAGGGGAGATTACATAAATGGTTACAGGGGAATGTGGCATATGGCTATAAATCTCTCCCAAAGACAGTCTTCTGGGAAACTCAGTGCCTGTCTCTATGAAGACCTGGACTCCAGAAACTGCACTCAGGTTGCTTCTGTAGTTCATGTATACCAAAGTGCCCCTGTGCTCACGGAAGGCCAAAACTTTGCCTGGAAACCTCACTTTCTGTCATAAAGAAGGTGCTGAGCCTTGTCCCTTTGTTACTAGCTTGGACCTTTTGAGGCTTCACCTGAGCTTCAAGTGAGCTCTCTGCCTATGGGAGGAAGTGTTCCTGATCACAGGCTCAGAAGAACAACTTCTGTCCTTTGGCTTTGGGCTTCTGTTTGGTTAGGAGACCCTAGGAAGAGACAAGACCTTTAGAAAATGTGTGTGTGTGTGTGTGTGTGTGAGAGAGAGAGAGAGAGAGAGAGAGAGAGAGAGAGAGAGAGAGGGAGAGGGAGAGAGAAGAAGAGAAAGAATAAGAAAAAAGGTACATATGTGTATGAGGTAGGAGTGAGGGACACGTATCTAGGCAGAGCCAGAGCAAGACTGGCCATGAGAAAAAAAACAGGGCAAGTTTGTCATCAGGAGAGGGGTACTAATTTGAAAGCTCTCTGTGGCATTCAGGGTACCAGAAAAGGCCACATTTAGGTACCCAGTGCAAGTTACACTTCCTCTATCCTGTTTTCTAATTGCCATCCACCTAGTCCCTTCCTCCTGAAAGTTCTAAGCACTCACCAAGGAAAGGCCTATTGTTGGGTCTTTTAATCTGAAAGAGGGAAAAGGATGAGGCCTGAGATTACTAACCCAGAGCTAGAAGGGCAGGGATGGACCTTTACTCCCAATCCCCCCCAGGTAACCCCCTTGTTACCATGCATCATATCTCCATTGTTGACAGGTACACATATTGGTCCTGACTCAACTTCCTTTCTCTCCTGTGTGATAATGCTCTGCATTATCAGGCCAGCTGCTGTATCCTCACCCCTTCCTTGTTTAAGGCCCAAGGGCCTTCAGTGGTTCCCTGTGAACTGTCACCATGCCTAGGCACAACATGAGGCCTTCAGGCCAGGCATGGAGACCTGAAGGAAGGAAGTTCAGAAAGTGTGCTGGCATGGGACGGACATTCTGAAGCACAGTGAGCACCAGGCAGATGCACTGAGGGAGAGGAATAAGGGACAGGGAAGAGCCTTGCTGTGATCATGCGTGTAGAGGGACTTCTACTTCCATTGTACGATTACCTTGAAGAAGGGGTGGCACCACTGAAATCGATAAGGGGTACTCTGGAGGGTGTCCAGAGGGTGAGGCTCTGGAGCTTTTCTTCTCCTGAGGAAGAGTTTTATGTGTCTGTCCTCCCTGTGGCTAGAGTCCAAGGAAAAAGCAGCTCACCATGAAACATGGAAAAGGTTCCCAGCAATGTCCTCATACAACCATGTGACCCTTGGTTCCCTCTCCAGGAACTAAGGCTTGGAAAGATAGATATCCATTTTTTTGTGCAGAAAGAATAACCTGAACAAGATCTTTAATGAGCTAGAGCCTTTGACAGAAACTATGGGTCCTGATAACTGTGTGTGAAGATGAGGATATCATAGGAGGTACATAGAAACTGCCAGCTCAGATGGTACCAGCTTCACCAGGGAAGGAAGCGCTGGCTGCTCGCAGTGGCACCCAGTGGAGGGGAGGGGCATAAACTGTACCCACAGTAGGGGCTGGGAAGGAAAACTGAACTTCTTGGGAGGAGTGTCTCAGGCAGCTGTTCCAGGAGGAAGCTGCTCCAACTGAAGCTGTAATGCCTTCCTCTGGGGAAAGGGTAAAATCTACTTCTAGCTCAGAGATAAGCCCATCTTACTCAAGAGCTCAGATGGCAAAACCTGCAACCTGGGGGCCCCAGGTAGATAACACATTGGTTTAGAGGTTCAAAAGTATATATATATGAAAAACTTAGAAATAGGCTCTCTTTTCAAGTATCATTTGAACATGGGCTTTATCTGCTTTAGGCTCTGCATGTCTTAGCAGCTCTGCAGAGCTGAGCTGAGCCAGCAGCAGGTGCCGCTCTTCTCCCATTCTTAGGCACTGTCATACACTCCAATACAGTGATGTCTATCTGTCTGCTGGAAGGCCTCTATTGGGACACTGGCCCCAAGTCATGCACTAGGTCCATTTGGGGTCCAGGTGACGCCAAATATCAGCACAGCTTTGACATGTCAGAGAGAGAGAGAGAGAGAGAGAGAGAGAGAGAGAGAGAGAGAGAGAGAGAAAAGCAGTGACAATGGCCTCCCAAAAGAGCAGCTGAAAGGGTTTCTTCTTGCCTAGAATGTCTCTATGTCTATAGTTTGTGTGGCATTTCCTTTGGGCAAGAGGAGGAAAGAATTTGAAGTAAGATCCAGTCACAAATTGGCTGGGGATGGCGCATGGAGTAGAGGGCCGCGGGCAGCCACAGTGCCCAACCAGTGAAGGGGCAGAACCAACGATGAACGCTAATGCCTAGCTCCTGCAGGCCAAGGACTGCCTAGCAGTTGTGAGTCAGAAGCGGCTCCAGCGGGTGAGGCTCTGGCCTCTAAGCCCAGACAAAGTGATGACACAACGTGAAGGGCACTGATTCCTCCCATTTTGGGCATGAAACTCAAAAGAGAGAGGCTGAAGGAAACAGAAGAGAGACAGGAGTCAGAGGACAGAGGAGAGGCAGACATGGAAAGGAACAGAGGAAGCATTGCTGGGTGCATACCTTAAGGATAATCTCTAAGGTAAAGATACTAGTGAAGACATAGTCTGCGTTGCCTAGAATCTGAAAAACAAGCACAGCAGGGTTAGTGGATGAGAGTGAACCCACACCAAAAGAGCACGTGTGTTAGCACGGATAGCAGCAGCAAGACAGCGAGCTCTGGCAGAGGGAGAAGAGCAAGCAAGGGCATGGCTTTACCTTCAGAGCAATTTCAATGGTGAAAATGGTAGTAAAAACAATATCAAAATAAAAGAGAATCTGCAAAACAAAAAGAAACCGGGTGAGGGGGAGGTGGGGAAGGGAGGAAAGCAGGACACAGGAGCTCAGGTCAGTAGACATTCACTAGAAAAGGAACATCAACTCAAAAGAAGTTGTGTGTCTGGAGTCTTTCCATGTGGGAGACAGATGGCAAGGGCTGGGGTAAGAGTGGCAATTACTCTGCATTGAATCTTGCCACGGGGGTGGCTTAAACAGCATGGGGTCTCCAAATGGGGCACCCAGACACACAAGGGGAGCTCAGCTGGGACGGGGTCTAGGCAGCATCGCTGCATACATTTCGCATTCAACCAATTTCCTTCAAACCCAAATCGGACCAATGAGATAGCCATCAAAAGGGCCGAGAATGGGGTTTGATTTTTTTTTTTTTTCAAGGGATTTCAAAGCTGCTTAACTCATGCTGGCAGCACTGAGCTGGCTAACTGCTTATACTAGTGGAACTCTATTCCTGATGCCATGTTCTTTGGGGCCGGGGAGGTCATGTTCTCTGGGTCTACTGAGGCTAAAGACAGGCTACGGGATTTCATTCTTTATTACAGCCGAGGGTATATATGGGGAGGGGGCGGGGAGGGCAATACCCAGTATCCTCAATAAGACAGCCTGAACCATGCCGGTTCCAGGGCACTGAATGATTATAAACAGGTATGGCTTCAGAGCAGGAGCTCCTTTTTTCATGCCCATCCGGATGAGATTTGGAAAAGTCCGAAGGTTTTAAGATACAACGATTCTTATTCTAGCCTTTTATGCTGCTCATCAGATTACTGAATGGCACTCCAAATTTAGATTTACACTACAGAGATCACAGAATTCACTTTTATATAAGGTCAGCCTTATGACTGACCTCTGTCTTCAGACACTCTTCAATGGCCAGAGCACATTGGGAACAGGCAGGAAGTCAGTGCATTAACTCCACAGGGAACATGAGCTTCCCAGGGAGCATCCACTAGCGATGAACTGCCTGACCTTGGCCAAGGAACAAACGAGCCTCAGGCCTTTGGGAACATGCTCTCATATACACACGAGGCCCTAGAATGGGTTTCTATAAAAGCCCTATTTTGACCAAACCCTTGTAGGTGTCCTGGTTGTGAAACTGGGAACTTATTTTCACAGATGAAAACACTGATTGATGGGGACAACAAGAGAAGCTATGGACCTGGCCACACTCCTGGGTGTAAGGGGTGCAGAGAGCAAGAAGGGTACGTACATGGTTCCTGAAGGAGGTGTGCTGCACAGGGTCCTCTGCAGCCAGGGAAATGCTGCTGAGCAGGATGAAGAAGAGGATCAGGTTGGTGAAGATCGTGTCATTGACAATGCGGTGGCACTGGAGGCGAAACCTGCAGGGAAGGAAGAAGAGAGTACCGAACATGTCAGGAGCCATGGGTGGAGGGGCATGGCTCTGTGAGCCTCGGAGTTGATTCCCTCAACTCTTTCTGCTGGTATGCAAAGGGGCTTGGGAGCACGGACAGCAGTGTCCTAGGCCTATTATCCTTCTGCTGCTGAGTAATGACAGATATTCCACCCAGCCCTATGGTGCACTTCTTAGGGAACTTAGTTCTAGCCATGTTCAGGCAGTAACTTTTGACATTGTAGAGGGTTATGTATAAGACCTCAGGAGTCTTTGACTTTTCAAATATTCCTGTAAAGTTAACATCTGGATTTTGTTCAAAGATTTCTTTTTCTCATCATTGGAGGAAACTGTTTTATGACATCTACGTCATAATTATGTGTACTGGGAACAATGAGCCACCTGGAGTTATGAATGCTGAGACTCAGTGAAGCCCCTGATCTAGCTATGTAATTTACTCTGGTCACAGCTTCAAGTGTGCAACTTGGTTTCGCACTTCATCGGAATGACACAGAACTGTCCATGGGTACCCCAGGAATTCATGTATAGTGCCACAAATGACCAGGTTTCTTCCCTATTGCTGCATCTTGCCAAAGCACAGGAAGAGAGGTACATCTGTTATTTTCATTTTACAGAAAAAAACACAGAAGCCCATGATGGAGAGGCTTGCCCACGAACACAGCCATAGTGTTGGGGAACCTTCAGATTCCTCCTCCAGGCATGATGGTGGTTAATTACTTTCTGCAAAAGTGCAAAATGCTGGGAAGGACATACTCTCTGAGAAAATGCTGGTTTCATGAGAATTAGGCCTGCAAAGACCATCCCCTTTAAAGAAGCCAACGAACCAACTCATTGAGCTGAGCTGAGCTGTGGTCTGTGCACAGGTACCCAGAGGGAAGAGCTGCCTGAGGACAGGTGCTAGTAACAGCAATCCAATCAATCCTATCAGGAAAGAGTTTCAAGTCAGTATTGAGGTGGGGAATTTAGAAGAAAGTTTTCCCAATTCCAGTTTAGGTCTTCAGGACTCTCATCAATAAGGAGATCGTAAAACCCAAAAGAAAATGAGCTACTAAGAAGGAAAATCACAAGAAAAAAGTGATTTAGACTATCTCCAAATTGTGGATATTGTACAGATCAGATATAGAATGAAGAATAATTATATTTAAATACTTAATGAAGCAAAGGTTTCAATCACAAACATAATGGATTCACAGAAACTACTAGATATAGGTAGATAGATCTGGATAATCAGCAACAGCTGAAGCTGACTAGAATGTAACAATATAGTGAACAAAAACCCCAGCTTAAACAGTAATACAAAATTAAGAAGAGAATCATCCAGATAGAAGGCATACCTGAAGAAATCACCCAGAACACTGGTAGAGTGGCACACAGATCAAAGGCACAGGATGCATCAGCAGATAGAGGACAGAAAGAGAAGGTCTAGCATACATCTTGTAGAGGAAACCATAACAGATTACTTCTACAAATGATTAGCAACACACACACACACACACACACACACACACACACACACACACACACACACACACACACACAAATACAAATCCATAGACCGGAGAAGATAACATCACAGCAAGATAAATGGAAAGAAATCCATGTAGACGCAGGGTAGTGAATTTATACAGTGTCTCAGGCCACAGAAGATGACAGTAACTAAAAGTGACAGGCAGACAGCTTACAGTGAAGTGGTCACTGGGATGTTAGCAGGTACTGGGCAGAGGAGTAACAAAGAAACACCAGCTGACTTTACAGTGGAATGGCATCTTTAACGTACTGAGGAGCAAAAGCTGTCAATCTAAAACCTATTTCTACAGCAAAATTGTCCCTAAAGTACAAACAATGAAAAAAACATGGGTGAATATGTTCCAACGAAATTTAGCACAAGGAACTAAGAATACTTCCAAGAATGTTCTTATGATGAAACAAAGAGGCCGCAGAAGAACAGACACAGGTGCACTAAAAATGGTTACCAACATAACACCAAGCCAGGAGGTTAGTGCTCAAGAGGACAGTGATGGGAGAGGAAGGGAGGGCACAACAAGACGTGGGCATGACAGAAATGAGGCCCAGGTATGTACACAAATGCCACAACAAGGCCCAGTATCTTGTAGAGTTAATGCATGCTAACAAAAAATAGGAAAAAAAAAGTTTAAGTAGAAGTGACATTAGGCTTATGTTAGAATACCTGTACTCATGTCTTTTGGGTCTTATACACTCAATTTCTTCATTTGTAAAATGAGAAAAATAACTTGCCTGACCCTTTTGGATATCAAGTGAGAGCAAGTTGGCGTAATAGAGCGCCCTATACATTTTTTAATGAGTCAACAAGGGCTCAGGTGTAGCTCAGCACAGGTGAGGCTCGGGGGTTCATACATAGCACATCAAAATAACAAACACCCCAAAAACGAAAATTATGAACAAAACCATAAGCACTATGTAAATCTAAACATGCTTGACATATAATGATAATGACTGTCTAACTTTTTAGGTTAAAAATAAAGCTCAGTACCTAAATGTTAATAGACAATAATGTGAGTTGAGAGAGAATGAATGAGTTAAAATCATTCAAGTTCCTTCTTTTGCATAGGAGAAAGCTTAAGATAGTGTTCAGCTTTTCATTTTGTTACTTTAAAAACAGACTTAGTAAATTATGAAGGATAACAGGAAAAGAATGAGAAAAGAGTTTAAGTACTTCAAAGCCTTGAAAAAGAAAAAAACTAATCAGACTGCCTAATGACTCAGGATGCATGACTATTTTTTCCTAATTCAGGGTCTGTCTTTCTTGAGCCATGGGGAGTTGGGAGGGCTGCAGAGGCCAGCCAGCGGTCAGGCAACACACAGGCAGCTGTACCATGGGAGGATACCATGGAAAGGCAGAGGCCACTTTCCCCACCCTTCTCACACACCTGTTGTTGGGACTGAAGATGAAAAATGCACTGGCTTCCGGCATGGGCACTGCTTTTTCCTTTAGGTGCAGTTCAGAGAGTGGGCGTGGGCGGGGCCCCACAGGCATCTCAGGCTCCTCCTCCTCGTCGTCCCCTGGAAGAACAAAAGCCCCTTCCAAATAACTCCTCCATGCCCACTGGCTCTCATGACCACAGATTCCTTCCACAGACCTTCCAACCTTCTTACCAGTGGAAGCAACACATCACTTAGAATTCTCAACATATAGGGTATACAAGGTGTTTTCTCTCCTGGTGGGGATGGTGGCCTCTCCTTTGTTAGAGGCAGACCTTCTAGCATTACATCCTAAGAGTGGCCGTAAGAAGCGTGAATAGCTTGTCCCACTTTACCCAAACTGTCCTGGTTTTAAAACTGAAATTCCCATATTCCAGGAAACTGCAGTCCTGAGTAAATAGGGATGCTCAGTCATTCTGGATGAAAAGCCCCTGAAAGGGGCCCAGGTAACAGCAAGTGCTGCTGGGTATCACTTATCCATCTCAGTGGCAGGCGTGAAAAGCTGGACTGCAGAATCCTTTACAAAAAACATTGTTTTTGAAAGCTCCAGAAACTTAAAACCAATGCCACCACATTTCTGCAACTGCAAAAGAAATCATGTGTCGTGGGTATAATATTAAAGCTACAAAGCTGAGTATAACAAATGGGCTCTTCATTCAAACCATTAGACGCTAACGCAAATATGAGGAGCATCCCTGTTCTCCTGGCCAGGAGCTACGCTTTACATGGACCAAGGCCGCGCAGCCTCTTCCTCTTCTTGCCACACAATGCCCACGGAGGAGCCCCTGCTTATCTTGTTTGGGGCAAACGATTTTTGAAGACACAGCCTGCAAGTTTGACAGCACAGACTCTCCAGCCCAACGCCTTCAACCAAATCATGCCTTTTTTTTCCCTTTCTGGCAATGGACATCTCATCTAGTACCATCTGTTATGGAATAATAACAGAGGTACCTCTGAAGAGTAGCTGGCATGTGGCAAGTGCTGGGTGAGAGCTGCTGTAATTTCCTCTCCACCCACGGGCCAACCCTAACCTTGACAGTCTATTCAGTCTGACGCTTACCTGCACATAGTCCCTTTCCAACTGTCCACTTACATCCAACTAGTCTCTGAATGTCCATGCAGGATGACAAATGTGGTCCTCAAAATTCATGCCTACCCAAAGCCTCAGAATGTGACCCTATTTGGAGATGGATCTTTGCAAATGTAATTTATTTATGATGAAGTTGTATTGGATGAGATGGGGAGAGACACAAGGGCATATGGAAGAAAGAAGGCCCAGGAAACAGAAGCAAAGACAGGAGCAATACATGAGTCACAAGAAGGGAGGAAGAGGCAAGCAATGATTCTTTACTAGAGGCTCCCAGCGGGAACTGACCTTGCTGACACTGAGTTCAGACTTTGTCTCTTCAAGTATGAGAGAATAAATTGTTTTCAGCCATCCTCTTATCCAATAGGTGGCAACTTGGGACAGCCCCAGGAAGGGACTGCGCTCACTTGGTGCTTCACCCACCCCTTGGTTCTCACCCCACTTGAGCTCCCTTTCATGTCTTTGCTTTGTAGAACTCACAGGAACCCACTGCACGTAGACTCTTCCACCTGGCTCTCTCAGGCACCTGGGCTCCAGAGAGTGACCTTCCAGTGAATCCCAGCTGCACCATCAGCCTATGAGCACACAGCACAGCGCCTCCAATGCCTGACCTCAAGTGTGTCTGTTTCTTGGGTTTTGTTTGTTTTTATTTTTGTTTTTCTGCACTGACAACTCTACGGAGAAGAGCCATGCATGGCACATAGGAACCCTTACATTTGATGATGATTAATTTCACACTTCCATAAAGAAAGGAACTTTTTCATTAAAGAGGAGGGTTATAAGGAGATTAATGTGCTTGGAAGAGGAGAGTTCTAGGCAGCAACCCCAAGGACCAGGCCACACTTTGTGTGTTTTCTCCCTTTCTGGTTAAAAAATCGGTGGTGGTGGAGGTGGGGGAGGGGTTCCTGGGATGTGGTTCATAAGGCTCTGGGTTCATCTGCAGCACCAAGAAAACAAACAAACAAACAAACAAAAAACTTGCACAACTCACTGCCAGGTGGGGCAGGCTAAAAATGACTAGTACAGGCAGTGTTTGTTGATCAAGCAAGAGGTTTAGGGATCAAAGCTTTTCTGGAGGACCAGAAGAAGACAGCAAAAATCAGACTCTTCCCTGAGGATCATTACGAATAGGTGAAAGGTAATTCCTGTTTGCAGCAGAGGAGAGGCAAGGATGAAGAACTGTGGGCAGGCCAAGAGATGAAGATTTATGACACTCAAGGCTTGGTTAAAAAAAAAAAAGTTTTCTACCTGAAGTAGAATTTTTATTTTTATTTTTTATTTTTATTTATTTATTTTTTAGACAGGGTGTCTGGCTCTGTAGCCCAGACTGGTCCTGAACATACTATGGAGCCCAAGTTGGCCTTGTACTCATGGCAATCCTTCTGTCTCAGCCTCCCAAGTGCTAGGATTATAGGCATGCACCACCACACCCAGCTTATGTGGTGCTAGGGAATCAAACTTGGGTACTTAGCACTTGACTTAGCACTTGGCCTAAAGTTGGCCTAAATCATGATACTTGAGGGAGAACTTTAACTGGTAAAGGTCTTACATTTATGTCCAGCCAATTGTATTTTATTTTATTTTTTTTCAGTTTTGCTCTAAGGAAGCCAACTCATTTTGTTCATGATAATAACAGGTCACTTTACACTTATTTTAATCATGTACATTTAGAGAGAACCACGTTTACTAGATTTGTGCTATCCTTAGTCCCCAATGAACTATTTTCTGTGCTCTTCGGTCTATGCAGGTTGCTGCGCTGGTCATGAAGCTCCCTGAAGATTTTTACTTCCAGGACAAGCAAATTAGCAGCTCCAGCAGATATGAGGCTAAAGAGGAAATGATTTCTGATGGGCAAACTCAAATTCATAAAAAGAAGTCTGACAGCAGATGATTGCAAGCAGGTTTGATGGGTAAAGTGGGAGGCTGACACATCAAAGAAGTTGGCTTTGGGGCTGGCAGCTGAACCACCTGGACAGGTCCTAAAGGGCGCCAGGACAGTCCCTTTAGGGAGTATGCTTTCTCCTTTTTGTTCTTGGAGGTTTGAAAAAGTATGGAAAGTAAGGTAAGGCAACACCTCGAAGGGCCTGCTGCTTTTATGAATGGCACGGGTCATTATTCACTAAAAAAGCAGGAGTTGGGTGTGGCTCAGCCAGAGGGTGCTTACCTAGCATGAGAAGGCCCAGAGTTCATCTCCAGCACCATTAAAAATAGGAAAAGCACGGTCGCTAATGACTGAGCCTGGGTCCTTGGTCCCCCATGCCTCTGCCTCTTCTCTCTCATATTCAATATTCATATTTCCTCTGCTATTTTGCTCAGGGGCAACTAAAAAACACTGTTTATAAATGCCAAGTGCACACAGGACACAACCCTAAGGATAAGGGGACACAAAACTATGTCTTGTCTTCCAGAGTTCAGTGTGTTCAGCAAGGCACATAAAGCCCCTAGCTACAAGACGGTAAAGCATACTTGGCAAGAGCCACACCTCTGGGGCTACCTCTGAGGGACTGAGACAGAAGGCTACAGACGCAACTTCCACACTAGGTATCTTTTCTTCACTGGTTCAAATAAAAAAAAATCCAAGTCACTTTTGTTCTTTTCTCCTAAAATCTGAGCCACTAATCCATGCAGTTGCCTGTGCAGAGTGTGCGCTGACGGCCCGAGGGGAGAAGGGAAGAGAAAAACCAGCAGGGGGACAAGTCCCCTGCCAGAAACAGCTTCTGGGAAAAGGAAACTTAACTGAGGCAGCACCACTGGCCAAGCCACCCAATCAGCTGCCAGCACCACTGGCCAAGCCACCCAATCAGCTGCCACCGCGGTCCTATACGTTTCCCAAATTTCCCATAAATGCCCTATACCCCTGTCTTGGGGTGCGACTTCCCGGACCCCTTCCTCGGGGTCCGTGAACCTCGCCCAGGAGCTCCTGTAATAAAGATGGCCCAGACTTTTTGTTTCTGCCTTTCTCTTCACCGATGGCGAAACCTTTCATTTGGTGCTGAAACCCGCGAGGGTGTAGCTCCCCGGCTGGCAGCTTGTGAGCTCCTCACCTGGCGGTTTTGGGCTCCCCTCTCGGACCGAGACGATCCTTCTCCGGAGCAGCAGAGTGAGGTGAGTCCCTCCTGGCTTTCCGGGGACCCTGGGCGCCCATTCCGTCCCGACCGCATCTGAGTCCCGCACACGCCGGCCTTCCTTTCCGTTCCGTTCCGGGCCCCGTCGGCCAGGCCTCCTCCGTGCTCGCACCCAACTGGAGGGACGCCTCTCTCTGGGTTCCCAGCCCTCCTGGGCGCCACTAAGGATCCACGGGAAACTCAGCCCGGCCCGCTAGGCCCCAACTCCCTAGCCGGCCGCCTAGCCAGTCTGAGTACTTTGGCTCTGGAACAAGATTTACAGTGGCCAGGC
>PVKB01005650.1:62500-89226 GCA_004027205.1 Ctenodactylus gundi | reverse complement strand
CAAGTAGTTTGTTGAATAGTAGAAATAACACTGGACCTCCTTGTCTAGTTCAAGATTTTAGGGTAAATGCTTTCAGTTTGTTGATTCAGAATGATCTTGGTAGAGGGTTTGTCATAAATGCCTTATACCAGTTTGAGTTAAGGCTATTGCTATTTTTCTCAGGGCTTTTTTTAAAAAATCATGAGTGGATATTGAATTTGTCAAAGGTTTTTTACTGCATTTATCTTTGCTTCTGTTGATGTGACATATTAATTTATTGACCTGCCTATTATGGTTAGGATCTGGAGTGTCCCCCAAAAGTCTCATGTATTTTAATGGAACCATGTGATGTTGGTGGATTGGGGTCTGGTCTGGAGGGGTGGATTGCAGTTAAGTTAGGATTAAGGGTGTATAGTGGCCACACCTGGATGCAGGAGGGAGTGGTTACTGGTCGGAGACCTGAAAGGATACATAAGCTGCACCTGCTTTCCTGGGGCATTGTGGGACTAGACTCAACTAGCCTCGGCTTGTCTTCCTGTTTGTCCGGAGAAGCTGCCTCCACCTCGCTCTTTCTGCCATGTACTTCGACTGTTGCCGGCCACCCCTGGATGGACTTTGACCTTGGAGACTGTGAGCTAAAATAAACGTTTCCTTTCCTAAATTTGAGGGTGTTGGGTATTGAGTCACAGCAACTGAAAAGTAACTAAGACACATATGTTCAACCATCCCTGCATATCTGGTATGAAACCTTGGTTCGTAATGGATGATCCTTTTTATTATTTCTTGTATTCTATTTGCAAATATCTTGTTAAGCGTTCTTGCATCTTGTTCATTAGGAATATTGGCCTGTATTTTTTTGAGTCTATCTCTGCTTTTACTATTAATGTTATGCTGACTTTGAGGTGTAAATTTGGCAGTTTTCCATTCCTTGTGATGTCTAGAAAAAGTTTGACAAGTATTGGCATCAAAATGTTCCTTGGCTTTGTGATAGAATTCTGCGAATCATCAGTCCCAGGTGTTTTTTAGTTAGAGGTGTTTTTCTCACTTCCATTTCATTGCTGGTCTATTCAGAATCTAATATCTGGATTCAGTTTTGAAATTTGGTGTCTAAAAATTCATTTCTTCTAGGCTTATAAATTTAGTAGAGTATAGATTTTCAAAGTAGCTTTCTATAATTCTATGGATTTCAGATCTGTCTGGCTTGGGCTCACTCCTTTGTAATTTCAGCTTTTTTTTGCTTTTAATTGCATTGATGCAGGTCTTCTATTTCCTTCTTTTGGTGAGTTTAGCTAGAGAGTTGTCAATCTTATTCTTTTGAAGAAGCAGCTATTGGTTTCATTAATATTTCATATTTCTTTGTTTCAATTTCATTAATTTCTACTCTGAACTTGCACTTTCTTATGTTTGTTTTGGGATAGGATCGGCTGTACTTTTCTGCTGTCTTGAGCTGCATCATTAGGTTATTTGAGATTGTTTATATTTCCCTGAGAACATTGCCTTCATTATGCCCTATAGGTTTTGGTGTGATGTGCTTCATTTGACTTCATGCCACCTTTGAAGAGATTGTGTCAACTTGTTGCAAATGGGAAACCTCCAGGGGATAGGTTTCAGGTGTGTTGTGTTGTTGACTCCAGGGCCAGAAAGTAGGGGAGGAGTGCTGGTTGTGGATTTGGACAGCTCAACCGGCAGCTTGAATTAAGAAAGGAGACAAGAAACGTTGCAGCCTCTTCCTGGAAAAGCTCTTTCCTTGACTTGAGTTTGGAAACTTCGGCTTGCTGTGGTCTTCCCTTTGCAGATCTCCAGTTTGCATCAGTCTCAGGTCTTTGCTTTGTGGAAAATGATCTTCAGCAGGCAGACTCACACCGGATGTCCGACAGTCTGAGACTGGTGTCCTTCTGCCATGAACTTGAACAGCTACTGGATCCTGCAGCTCTTGCACGTGTGCGTGGCCAATTTGGACTACCTCCTCAGGCCTGTAAGTCTTCCAAGTTTCTTTATCTCTATAAATTCCAGTAACTCTGCCTCTTAGAACCCTAACCAAGACACTCTAGAAAACTTTTAATTTCCTCCCTAATTTATTGTGTGACCAATCATTTGTTCAGTAGTGTATTTTTAATCCTTATGTTTTAGTGCAATTTCTGTCGTTACTTTTGTTGCTGATTTCTACTTTCCTTTTGCTATGATCTAATAATACGCATGGGATTATTTCAATGCTTTCATATTTGTTTAAGCGTGTTTTGTGGCTTACAACATGGTCCATCTTATTTTTCCTTTTGAATGCATACTTCCTCTGTGTTTGCTGTGCTTATCCTCCCTGACTCTTAGCAGCAACCTGTTATTTTTTGATAATGCTGATTTCGTTGCCATACATTTCTTCAGGTTTTATTTATTTTTTTTGTCATGGATGATCTTTATTTTTCCACAAATTTTGAAGGCTAATTTTGCAGGATACAGGAGTCTTGATTGACAATTATTTCTTTTTAGCACTTGGGAGGCTTCACTCTAAGCTCTTATGGCTTTTAGGGTTTGTGTTGAAAAGTCTTCTGTTGTTCTGATAGATTTGCCTTTGTACTTACTTGCTGTTTTTTTCCTCTGAGAGCTTTTAGGATTTTTTCTTTGTGCTGGATGGCTATAATTTTTATTATGATGTGTCTTGAGGAGCTTCTGTTTTGGTCATATCTGATTGGTGATTGATAATGCCTTGCTCACCTGGGTGTCCATTTCTTTTCCCATATGGGGGAAGATTTCTGTTACGATTTTGGTAAATAATTTTTTTGTTCCTTTAGCTTGGCTTTCTGTTACTTCATGTAATCCTCTAAGTCTGAGGTAAAGCTTTTTTGAGTCATCTAATAGCTGTTGGATACAGTTTTCTTGTTGAAATATTTTTATTACAAAATCCTTGAGAGTTTGATCCATGGTTTCTGTCTTGTGTTCTACTTCTGAGACAGTGTCCTCATATTGGGTGATTCTATTCCCCATCACACTTTCTTGTCCTGATTTTCTGCTAATATCTTTTCAGATCTTTTGAATTTCTTAGGGAATGCCATTCATTTCTTGAATTGGCTCGTGCACTTCAGCTATCAGCATCCTTTTTTCCTCCTTCATGTGACTACCCATAAAGCCTTCAGTTGTATTTCTAAAAAACTTAGTACACAATCCTGTGGAAGCTCTTGTTTGACTCTGTCTTACATTCTTCCAATAATTTGAAGAGATTACTACTTGAATCTGCTCCAATAGGTTTATTCCGCTTTCAAAGCTCTTTCCTTTTGGCTCTCCTTTGGTGAGCTAGGGCTTGGTAGTATGCCTCGTTGGTTTGTGTTCTCCACTCCTGCTGCTTTTGTAGTGAGACTTAAAGGTTAGCTGGGATAGAGATCACTGGGTGGCAATGAGGATCTCTATTTGATGCCTGCCTCCCTATATTTGATCTCTGTATTTGATGCCACTAGTACCATGGAACTATGTTGATGTGGAGCCTGGTTTTCTGTTGAATTCAGGGATATTTCTTCTTTAGCTGACTCCTCTTTTTTGTAGCTGAGTCTCTATGCCTCAAGTGAGCAGGTTCAAGCCAACGTTTGTTTTGCCTTTTACCAGAGATACAACTGGGCCTGGTGAGTGCTGTGCATTGTCCCCTTAGGTAGGCATGGGAACGGGCATGATTGGGGGCTTAGCTCCTGTGTTCAGCTACATGGGCTGCTCCTTATGCTCAGACAGCTGCTGTGTCTTCTGCCCTGACTAAACCATCTGTGTTCAGTTTTCCCTACCCTTGTTGCTGGCCGCAGAATCTCAAACTGACAGACTCCGTCTATTTTCCTTTCAATCAAAGCTGTTTGGGTGGAGCTATGGAACCATGATCTTTCCAAATGGGAGTGGCGTCTCTCAAGCTTTCCTGCTGATTGCTGGTGGTGAGAGAGCTGGGGGAGGGTGGACACAGGGTGTGTGGAATATGATTGGGGTTATGGAGTTGGACTGGGCTGCCTGAAACATGCACAGTAATTCTACACATTACAAGCTTTTTGTTGTCTATGTGTGAGATGGTGACCATGTGTGTGTCTTCATTCCTCAGGGATCCCTCTACCTCTAGTGGATTTCTACCATCCTCTGGCCTGTGTGCGGTATAGATGATCAGACTTCATAAACCTTTAAAGTTTTATCATCTGAAACGAATGTTGCAGTACCTGGGCTGGGTTCAGGAGGCCTTGGTGATCAAAAGAGGAGGAACTGCCCCTGCTGCCACTATGCATTGAAGCTTATGTCTGTGGCTGCCAAATGCTTGATCACCGCTGCTCACAGCCCTTCCTGGGTAGTCCAGCATGGCTTCCTAGCAAAATGTTCTCTCTACCTTGCCTTAGCCTCTATAGTGTCTTTGATGTTTCTGACTTTCCTGTTGGCCTCCTTTTATTTCCTGGAGATCTTTTTCTCTAAGCTAAGTCATTTAAATTTTTAAAATTAAACCTCATCTTTTTGGGTGGGACCAGGAGGAGTCAGGAAGCAGGGGATCCTACTTGGCCACCATCTTGTTTGAGTCCTTTCAACACTGAAGCTTTTTTTGAAACATCATCTTGATCTGTAGTACAGGCTGGTCCTAGATCACTGTGTATCCCTGGCTGGCCTTAAACTCATCTCAGGGCTTTGGGGGGCTTGGTAGACAAGAACTCTAATCACTACACATTCTTCCACCTCTCAACATTGAAGTTTATCCCCACTATTTTTATTACTATACATATGCAATACATAATGTTTACAATGAACTTGAGTATTTTGTGCACATATATATATCACATCACTTTACAATCTTTTCCCATTTTTGGCCCTCTCTCTCTCACACACACACTCCTTAACTCTCACTGTCACACCAGGTGGTTCTATAGAATGCCTGTATTCTGGGTTTTCCAAATCAGAGAAACCATATGATATTTAACACGTTTAATCTTCTGCGTCTGACTCATTTTACTCCAATCACCACTCTTTAGCTCAGCTTCCTACTCCTAGGATGGGCTGCAGTGGTCAAATCTTGATGCCTCTTTATTCTGAGTCCATCAGAGCCCTTTACTGGGGTATTTGCCAAAAGTTCTTTTTTTTCCTATATTATGCTATATCTTTGTTGAGATTCTTTAACCTGGTGCCTTCCACCAGTCCATATAAGAAAAGAACTATAACAAGGTAATCCCTCAGGCTAGTAAATGTGTGAAAGAAAAGGAGAAAAGTTAAATTTCAAATACCTTAGCTGAGTACTGAAAGGTAAATGTTTGTACATTCAAAATGTTATTATTACATTAATCAGTTTTCTTAGGGTAAACTTACATCTAAGACTTAGTGAACTGGCACAATAAATGAATTTAAGTCTATATCAAATTGCTACATTAAATGAACTTAAATCTATATCACATACATATACTTAAAGCAATAGCTATAATGGCATACTTAGTTATTTCAGAATTTAACTTTTGTAACTTACTCACATTTCATTAATTACTAACATTTTGCCAGATTTGGTTCATCATTTTATTTACCTATCCATCCATAAATTCATGCATATATATTTTAAAAGATTTTATACCAATTCCCCATGTTGAATGTAATTGTTCTGTTTTGCAAATTAATGTGCTATTACAAATAATAATTATGTGGGGAAATTTCAGATTTTATAAAACAGTACCAATGGTTTTATAAAACAGCTGGTACTGTTTTAGGAGTACATCAATCAAATGATTCAAACACCAATGTATTTTTGTTACACTTTCTCTTTAGATGTTTCCTTTCCTCCATATTGTTGGTGCTGCTTATTTTTGCCTCTCTCAAAGAAGATATACTTACACCCAACATCAAAAAGGTGAATTGCTACATTAGACAAGCTTAAGTCTATATCAATTTGCTACATTAAATGAACTTAAATCTGTACCACATAAGTGTACAACAGTTAAAGCAATAGAGTGGCATGCTTAGTTATTTCATATTTTTAAACTTTAATAATTTTTTACTCACATTTCACTATTAACATTTTGCCAGATTTGGTTTATCCTTTACCCATCCCTAACTTTATGCATACATATTTTTAGACATTTTATACCAATTCCCCACGTTGAAGGTAGTCATTATGCTTTGTAAACTTATATGCTATTGAAAATAATGATTATGGGGAAAGATTCACATATTTTATGAGACAGTTGGTACTATTTTCGAAGTATACCAATCAAATGATTCTAATACCAATCTTTTTGTTGTTAGTTGTTGTTACACTTTCTCTTTAGGTGTTTCTTTTTCTCCATGTTTCGTTGGTGCTGCTTGTCTCTCTGAAGATTCCTCGAAGTATTTTCTGCAATGCTGGGCGAGTAGTCACAGATTTCTTAAGGGATTCTTGGTCATGAAAATTTTTTACTTATTCAATATTTAGGGAAAATTTTGCTGGATATAACAACCTGGGTTGACGCTTGGTGTCTTTTAAAGCTTGAAAGATCTTGCTGCAGGCTCTCCTAGCCTTTGAAGTTTGCCTTAAGAAATCTGAAGTAAATTAAATGGGTTTACCTTGGTAGAATAATGCCTGTTTTTCTCTTGCTGCTTTTAATATTCTCTTTATGTTGTATTTCTGAGGTCTTGATTTTTATGTGTTGTGGCGAGTCCCGTTGCTGGTTGAGGTTATTTGGTGTTCGATAAGCTTCTAGTACCTTGAAGTTAATTTCTTTTCCGAGATTAGGGAAATTTTCTTGCACTATGGCAGTGAATTAAGTTCTTTATACCTTCAGTGCTATCTTCTGATCTTTCTCCCACTCCCATAATTCTGATATTCTCTTTGAATCATCCATCAGCTGGTGTATCCAGCTACTTTGCTCATTTCTAACGTTGTATTTATGCCTAATTATATCATTTGTTTCCTCTACCTTGTCGGCAAAATCTGAAATTCTGTCCTCATTATGTGTGAGTCACATTTCTGCTGGTGTTACATATATTTTTCATGTCCTCAATTTCATCTAGATTTGTTTTTAGATTTCCCATTTCTGTATTAAAATGTTCCTTCATATCTTCCATTTCCTTATTTACCTCAACTTTTGTTTATGGCTTCAATGTGCTCAATGAGCTTAGTCACCACTAGGACCATTATTTCCTTAGTAAGATTCTCTCCCCCCCCCCCCATTTTAATGATATGTATAAGTGCAAAATTTAAGGTTTACAATGAAGTTGAACATTTTGTGCATATACGTATCTTGTCAAGGTGACAAGGACTTTCCCACTCTCCTTTTGTCCCTCCCCCTACCCTACCCTACCCTCCCTCCTTCCCCACCCTACCCCCCGTTTCACTTTTTCATTTTAAGTTCCATAAGAGTTTAGCCTGCTGATCATTGCTTGCATTTCTTTAAGAATATCAGTTTGAACTGGTTGTTTGACTTGTTTATTTGCTTTTTGACTACCTTCCCTATGAGTTACAATATTTCAGGGCCCATGACTTTAGTTTCTGGTGTCTCAGTCATCTCTGTTGGAGCTTTGTTGCCCTGTCCTCTTCCCATGTTGCTGCTGTTGAGGGACTTCACTTTAGAGGCTTAATTGAGAGGTTTCTTTGAATGGCTATGATGGTGTGTGGTGGGGAGAACTGAAATTCCTCTTGGTTCTCTGCTGGGACTAGGCAGTGAAGGAGGACCTAATAGTCCTATGGCTTCTGAGGTGTCTTGTTCACTCCCCGATCTCCTCAGCAAAGCTCTCTCACCTGTACTGGCTTCCCTCCCTCAGGGAAGGGCTCTCTACCCTTGGAAGTGCACCCACTACACTGAGCTAGATGTTCAGGAGGTCAGCAGCTTTTTTCCCCCTTCTCTCTGCAACTGCGTCTTGTGCCAGTTTCTTTCTAGACACTGATTAAGGGTGACCCCCAGAAGCTCTGATGTGCTCTTCTTAGCTTTCTTTAGTTCAATCTTGGGCTTTTTAAAAAATGGGTCCTGCTTATGTCATTTCCTGTTATGGCTGTCGAGCACTGCTTCTGATCTGGGCTCAGGTGGCTTTTTCTAGGGGCACCACACATTGCGTTTGTAGCATGCACAACCCACAGGTTTGTTTTTCAGAGGCTGGGGCTACCAGCTGCCAACAATTCCCACTTCTCCCGGATTTATGTTACCTCAATCTGAGGTTCTACCCTCTGAGCTTTCCTCCGTCTGTGATCTGTGGGTGCCAGCAGCTCAGGGCCACGCTGTTTTCCTCCACTTCCAATATCACTTCAGGATTTCTGACCTTCTCATGGCCTCCTGTCAGTTTTGGGGGCACTGCTTCCTCTCCTAGCTCAGTCAGATGTTCCAGGCTCCACTCTGGCTTTCCTCCCTCTGTAGCTGCCTGAAGCTCCTAGCCATTTGCAGCCCACCTGGGGTGGCTTCCTAGGCTGCTATTTTTTTTCTCGAATTTGGATGTTGCTTGAGGATTTGTGACCTTCCTCTGGCCTCCTCTCAGTTGTTGGGGTGCTCCTCCCTGGCCTAACTACATTCAATAGGCATTTTGTGACTAAATTCTCAACTTTTTAAATGGTTCAATGAGAAGACATTCTGCAGCTCTGTTACTTGGCCACCATCTTGACCCAGAACTCCAACAATGAGTTTTAAAGTTCAGGATTTGTGTATTTTATTTTATATTTTGTATTGCTATACAGGACCCAGGGCCTTATACATTCAAGCAAGTCACATGTTCTACCATTGGACTGCATCACCATTACTTTTTTTTTTATTTTGATGTAGGTTCTCACTAAGTTGCCAGTCTGCCTCAAACTCGAGATCCTTTTGCCTCAGCCTCCTGAGTATCTGAGATTACAGGCATGCAACACTATGCCCAACTTATTTAGTTTCTTTTAAAATTTGCAGTGACACTTCTAAGAGTTTCCTATTTTATGTATAGTGCATCAATTTTTTATTTTGGTAAACATAATGGCCATAGTTTATAGTTATTTCATAGTCTGTAGCTGGTAACTACAGTATCTGAAGTATTTGAATGTCTATTGTTGGTTATTTGCTATTGTTTCTTGCTCTTGGAGTCAAGTTTCCTTGATGATGCTTGTATATTTTTGACCATGTATTACTCATTATATTTTAAAATTATTTGTAGGAATAATTTGAGATCAGACCGGCGGTATAGCTTAGTGGCTGGGATATTTTCCTACTATGTTCAAGACCCTAAATTTCATTCCCCAGCATCACATAAACCAAGCGTGGTGCCACACATCTCTAGTTCCAGCACTTTGGAGGCTGAGGTGGTAGGATTGCCATGAGTTTGAGGTCAGCCTGGGTTACTTAGGGTTCAGAGCAAGCCTGGACTACAGAGTGAGATCCTGCTTCAAAAAATATAAAATGAAATAAAACTTAACAGTTTGTAACAACAAACTTTTTTTTTAAAGTAATAATAATTTGAGATCAAGTGTAAAAGTATCTTCCTCCAAAGGAGACATGTATTTGTTTCTTTTAGGCACTTGAAGCACCAACAATATGGTAATGCCTTAGATCTCGTTCAAGGCTTAAGATTTTCTGAACAATTCAGACACTTAGACTTGTACTGTAATCCCACATGAGGACTGTCCCAATTCTCTTTCACCGTTTTCTGAAGGATATAGTACTTGGGGTCCTAATTTATTGATGGGAGAGTTTCCTATATGTCGTGTTCTAGGCTTTGACTTTTATATTCTTGCCAGTCATCTGTGAATTATTTAAAGTGAAAATCCAAAAATTTGGAGATTAAAAAAAAGCAAAGAAAAAATTTCTTTTGATCTTACATTTGTGGTAAATATTTTCCCTGAAAAGTTTGTGTGGTAATTCTTTACTGTCTTATATGCTTGCAGTATGGTGATTTTATGTTTTATCCATCTTTTTGGTTGGTTTAATTGGAAGAGCTGTCTGAATAATCTAGCCTTCAATTACTGCAATTGCAAGAATCAAGAACCTAGTATTTAATTCAGTCTTTTCTGCTACGTGTGAAGATAGTTTGTACCACTTCCTCCTGATTCATTTCCTTATTTCTGTATGTGATCACTTAATAAGAAAGGGCATAGCTCCACAAAAATAGTTTTAAGGCATATGGTAGATCTTTAGGGTAAAAAGTTCTGCAAATATAAGAGGTAACTCAATTTTAACTATACAAAATGAATCTTACAAAAATTTATATTAGCAAAGATAACTTATTTCATCAATTTAAAGACATCTTATTCAGGTTTTAAGTTTCTATCAAAAACAGAGGAAAGATACTTTCTTTGCAAGTATGGATTTGAAGGGTCAATTCAAGTCTTCTTTCCAAAATTCACCTATAAGCATAGCTAGATGTGAAGATAAAGTCACATTTCCTCTTTCTACACTTAGTGTTTGGAGTTTGTAATAATAGCATTCTCCAATTTTATTAATATTTTCAAAAATACTTAGACCAATTTGTCCCATAAACTTTGTTAATGTTCTGTCAAAGCAGTAGATTTCTTGGACATCACTGGAGATGTTGAAGTGAAGGAATATGAGTTTTGGGTCAGTCTGTGCTACATAGTGAATTCAAGGCCAACCAGGACTACATAATGAGATCCTGTCTTTGAAACAAAACAAATATCTTACAGACAATTCCAATAGACTCTTTCCTTGATATTTCTCTTCCTCAACCTTGAGTAGTTGGAATGGAACAAGAGTTAAAGGCCAACAACACTGCCTTTCATAAAAGCTGGTTGCTGTTAAATAGATCTCACTGACAAAGCTGCTTTTAAAAAACACATACCTCCATGGAAAAATTTTATTCCAAGTATATATTTTTCATTCTACCAAAACATGCCAGAATTGCAATCATTTTGGCTGATAGCTCTTTGTACAATGGAGTCAACTGGGAATTGGACCCAGACTCTCACACAGTTTAGGCAGCAGCCGTACTGCTGAACTATATCCTCAGGTCCAACTTTAACATTTTTTGACGTGTGTTGTGCGTGGCTAAGATTTTCAGACTGAGGTGTTTCAACACACCAGTGAGACATTGAATTTCTTTTGAATCAGAAAAAAGGTGATACTTGAAGAAACTACTGGTTCTTAAATTTGAAAACCGGTGCTCACTGTCCAGCAAGTCTTCATTTATTGTTTAAAAGAAGTACAAGACATTTAAAAGAAGCACCTGAAATACTGTCTTTTAGGACAAATTGCTTTGAGTGTGCATGGGAAATAGAGTGAGAATGCATATGTAATATAAAGTGTGCAAGATGAAGCTTAAAGAGAGGAAGGGAGACAGGTGATTCTTGGGTAGAGGAAAAGAAGGCACAATTTGGTTAAAGATGACTATCCCTTCCTATTGACCTCCAATAATTGTATGGACAATTAGTTGACTATATTTTATACTATAGTAACAAATAACATATAGTCTTAGTTAGTTAACACAGCAAAAAATATATTTGTCCCTCTTATACAACCCAGGCATGAGGGATAAAATTTGTTGCACAGCCATACCTCTACATGGCAGCTAAGCAATCCACACCGATGGAGGCATCATAATCTGGTAACTGTGCCATCTTAAACTTAGGTTGTTTTAAGCATCATTAATTTAATATAAGAAAAGAGTTTGAGGATTTTGCACGGACATTAAATACTCCATCTGAAAAGTGACATGTGCCACTTTGGCCCACTACTCATTGGCCAAACTTGCCACATGGCCCTGCCCAATTCCATGATGAGTAAAGAGGTATAATTTTCCACATGGTTGGAAGGTGAAGAGAACCGGACGTGGAGGAATATTGAGTCTCTCCCACAAGGTCCGATGCTGAGATCCTTTCCCTTCATGCAAATCATGTCATAAAAAAAGAATGAAAAAACTATGTGGTTTGTAGCCACAGAATAGAAATCTGGTCGATGTTTGGCTCTGGTAATGATAGAGAGGAAGGGGCCGTTTGTTTTTGACAAAACCTACTCCAACTTCTGAAAGAAGCCCATATTTGAAAATGCTTCATCCTTTTGGGATTTCACAGGACAATGTGAAATGAGGAAAAGCTTGATGATAAATTTTTAAATGTCAGCTTGGCTAGGCTATGATGCATTGTCATTTGGTCAAATACTGATCCAGACATTGCTATGAAAGTATTTTTTGGGTATGATTTACATTTACAATCCACTGACTCTACAGTTTAGATAGGCTTCATTGAATCATTTGAAAGCTTTAAGCTCAAAGATGAGGTTTCGTGAAGAAAGAAATATGCCTGAAGACTGCAACATAGAAATGCTGCCTGAGTTTCCAGCCTCCTGACCTGCTTTGCAGCTTTTGGACACAAGACTGTGTCATCAACGTTTACGTGAATTACCAAACTGTTGGCTTTCCCTATGAAATTCAAGCTTCTCAGTTACCATAGTTGTATAATTCCATTCCTTTGAAATCTCTCTTTCGTTTTTGTTTCTCAGAATAATTTTGACCAATGTACATAGTATACATTAAGTTCTCATTCATACAAATTATCAATACAACTCTGTAACCAATAGTCATATGCTTTGAGATATTGAAAATTGATGAAATTGACTAATTAGTTCAATATCTTCTTTGGATTCTCTGTGACAACTCCAGAGAGCCAGGAGAAGAAATTCCTAGTATCTTCATAGATGAAGATCAAGTACATGAATATTATAATCAAAAGTTAAAAGTTATAATCAAAAGATTATTTGCAATGGCTGCTTAGTAGAGTCACAAAATTTTTCTACTGAAAAATTAAGGATTTACCAGTTCATCGAAACCATAACTTTTATCTTACCTGAAAGCCACATGACATGATAAGTAACTTTCTATCATGGGGATTTTCTTCATAAAAATATGTCTCTTAATAAGCCACAAGGATTTTGTGCAATCACGTGACCTTTAAATCTTTTCTCTGTAATGCCTATTGTTAACATTCTTATGTGAAAGTAATTTATTTAAACACTGGGTCGAGAATCTCTTATTTAAAATTATTTACAACAGTTAGAATTCAAAGCAAAGATACAAATCAATCAAGATAAAAATCTGTTTCATAGAAACCTTGAAAACATGGCTATGTGCTTCAATAACCCAATAAAAACACAAACATTGTCGGAAACACCTTGTTCAAAATTGTAATCTTATGCATTGGGTAATTATTCTCTGAGCACCTTTTGGGTGCAGTAGTGCACTGTGGCAGGTACTGGGGACACATGGGTGAATACGCAAAGTTCCCACCCTCACAGAACTCCTAGGTCTAGTGAAGGACGACAGACAGTGAATGAAACTATATTTAACCTATAAGGTCATTTAGTTTCTGGGAGGAGACTGGAGACTTCTGTATACCTCCAATTTTTGAAGAGCAATTAAGGCTATTTCAAATGTCACAGCTGCTTTTGGAGGAAAGATACAAACTTTAACTTATATTTTCAGGGATTTTTCAAGTAATGGACAGCTTACCCAGGACCTTGTGCATGCTACATCAGCATTCTAAGTTATATCCCAGTCCGAGATTTTCTTTTTTGATAAAGAATTTTGTTATGTTGCTCTGAGAAGTCCTGAACTCCTAGGCTTAAGTGGTCCTCCTGATTCAGCCTTCTAAGGACCTACGACTTTAGGTATGCGTCATTGTGCCTGGCCTAAGTTATATTTTTAAACTGTTTTACAGGTTGCAAATGTCCTGTCTCACTCAAAGTCCCTAATTCTGAACAGTATTCCTAATATTCTAATTATGATCTATATTAATAAGTAATTTAAGGTCATGCCAAAGGAATAAGGCCCCTGTCTTAAATGTAAGTATATGTGTCCATGTGCACTTACACATGTAAGTATTTATGGGCCTGTGTCACTATTACATATTAACATTATATACGATATCTTCCCTATAAGTACTCGGATCATATTTAGCCCTTCTCGGAACTATCAGTACTATTATATTTAAGCAGTTCATTGTTGCTTACAAGTACAGAATACTTTCACATAGAGACGATTGTTCAGAGCAAATACCCTCTTCCAGCTAAACACATCCTGCTGAAAAGAATCACCGCGGGAGACCTGCCTTTTCTGGTCCCACTTTTTCTTTTTCTGCTGCTCAGGTACATTGTGTTCACTGAAAAGGGTCTCAAAACCTGAGGACATGTATTCTCAAATCTTAGGGACTTAGCCATTTTATTGTTGTCTTTTAACATTAATATCTGAGTTTTCCCTCTCCACAGCCTACAAAGGTTTTGGTTTCCTTTTACACTGCCGAGTCAGAGGCAGCCTTTTTCTGGTAGTAAACATGGGGCCACATGTGCTGGAGAGAATCACGGAGAGGAAGTGGTGACAGAGGCCATGACACATTCCCAGTCTCTAAAGAGGGAACTACCAAAAAGACAGGCCCTTCACAAAGTCACGACCAGGCCCAGAAGCTGTGTGTCAGAGGCCAGACAGATGAAGAGGCGATTGTGGTGAGGTCACTGGAGGAATTCTCTAGCAGAGAGCTGGGTCCCAGCAGGGCTCCTGGGCCCCTTCATAGCCTGTTATTCTCTGCTAAAATGACACAAGAAGCTCAGGCAGCAAGGCCAGGAACCCGGAGTGCCCTGCACCCTGTGTCCATGCCTAGGATATGCCGAGCACCACACCCCGGACCTTCCCTTCCACCAGCACCATGGATCATGTTATCTCGGTCCGCCAGGGCTGCCCTGGTTGGTGTCCTGCCCTAGCTTGCCCTTGGGGACTTCTCATGTCCTCTTGCACTGATCCCTGCTGCAGCAACTGGAGAGAGAACTCTGCCCTGGAGGCCACAGACTTCGAGGACTTCCTTCCTAGTAGGATATCTCTGGACAAACCCAAATGTTAAGTAATGGGATAATAAGTTGTAAGTGCCTTTGGCAAGCATTTGTAATTTTAAAAAATAGATTTTTTTTCTTCCTTTTTGCTTCTTCTTACCTTGATATTAAATAATTTTTATTTTTTGAGTTCATACAGGCTGAACAGAAGAGATACCTGACTACTGCTAGAAAGTAGAGAGACACGGGAGTAAGTTATAAAGATCACACACACATTATTTATTTCACTAATTAACTTGCTTTATTCCTTCTGAATAATCCTACTTACTACTCTTTTTTCCACCAACAGCATTGTCTGGTCCCAAGACTATTTGCATATATTATGCCTAATCAGTACACACTCTGAGATCTAAAAATGTAAAAATGGCTTTTCTAACTAGTTACCACTTTCTCTTTGACTTCTGCGATTGAACCTTCTACTCAGTAGCTATTGTGCTAGTAAATTATGATTCAGAAAGTCTTAACATGTAATAAACACTAAGCTTTAATCCTAAACCATGTAAGGGATAGGTAACTGGTATAGAAGCCAGTATTCTCAAGATAAATCAACAGAAGTTCCCTAAACATTTCTAATGATCATTTTTTTTTCTGACCTCTGTGGCTATTTTCAAGGGTAAGCTACTTTTCAGAAAACCAAGTTGATAGTAGTATTTAGACTTTTCTAAACAAATTTCCTAAGAGCCTACACCTTGATGTTATGACCAACTATTCTAGATATCTCCTGAAAAATGACATAACAGTTCTGGGGATGGAGAACAGATAGATGACATATGCAGTAATCGGCAGCATTTGTAACAGTCATAACTGATGGGAACATAAATAACTCTCTTTAGCCACAAAATGCAGTCAGGACAGTGGTACTTAAGGTGGTAACATGATGGCCATCTTCTTGAACTAACTCATCACCAAAGAAAGGCCCTATGACCAAAATCTTGAACACTTTCCTCCAAACTCCTCTAATTTCATTTTCGAATAAAGTGTTTGCCTGTATTTTTAGGACCTATGACCTGATGATGCCTTTTCTTCCCCTCTGAGCAAATAATCCACTTTTTGATTTCTAGGAGCTCATGTCAGTGCGAACTCCCACAGGATAAATAGTGTACCATAGAGCCTATCACTAGTGATGCAGTTTGCTGCTGCACAAGCTCTTCACTTGTTTTACTTTGCATAGTTTCGTGTTCACTAAAACGGTTCCTGAATCTTCACTAGCTTGGAAATTGAACTTTTCGTAGTCATTGTCAATTTCACCAGTCTCTTCACTATGGCAATCATTTGTGTGTTCTCAATTGTGAAACATTTCTGTTTGTTCTTCAGATGTTGAAAGTAGATTTCGCAATGGCTGCTCAGAGCAATACATATCAATGTTGCAAGGTGGTTTAAGTGATGGGAAGAACACACAATTGAGACATGTCAGAAGGCTTATCAGAGCATAAATAACTATACCACCAACTAATACAGTGCAAATCCCAACCACTAACCTGATGTAAAAAGAATTTCCTGGTTTGGTTTTCTTGTACACCAAAGCCCTTATTCCAACTGTCATCCACAGAGTGTGCTCTGGCTTTGACACGATATCCAGTCAGTGGTTACAAGTTAGTTACAGAAACATCATTTTCTTCTGCTACAATTTTTCTCTTGGTGCTTGAAATATTTCCCCCCAAATAATTTCATAAATGTGTGGGTAATATGGGCTTACAGGCTCCTTTAGAGCTGGGATGCAGACATGGGGTGAATTATGACTGGATTTCACATTAATGACCAGAGGAGGTAAGGTAGTGTACATTTCAGTATTTTTTGTCTCTTCAGAGTAGGAAGATGTATTGTTTTCATCAGATGCTTGTACACAGAGAAAATAATTTCCTTTTGGGAACATTTACAGAAAGACAAACTATGTAGTTTTGACATTTTCATGGTTAGGTTAGGTATTTGTTTCCATTGATCTGGATGGTTCTCAGGATTCATTTGTGGGTTTTTTTTTTTTTTTTTGAGACAAGGTCTTGCCCTGTACCCTTGAACTCACTCGTGTAGCCCAGGCTGGCCTTGGGCTCAGGACAATCTGCCTGCCTCAGCCTCCTGAGAGTTGGGATTACAGGTGTGCACCACCATGCCCAGCTTTATGTGGTGCTGGGGAATTGAACTGAGGGCCTTTTGCTTACAAAGCAAGTGCTTTAACTGCTGTGCCATTCCTCCAGCTCCAGGATTCAGTTTTAAGTAGGTTTGAAGACACTGAGCTTAATAACTCACAATTACATATTCATAATTTCATGTCACAATATAGGTCTGATTTTGAGCACTAATTTCTATATATTCTGATATAGGCAGTTTATTTTCAATGGCGGTACTTATAGAAAATACTCAATTATAGACACTGGCTCTTCCTTACTTTAACGTTTAACAATAAGTAGTCTCTGGTGAAAGGTTATAAATTTTATGTGTGTAATGATTGGTTTCAATCCTTCTTTCCAAATGTGAAGGTTTCACAGATAACTAGGATGCATGTCAAGCTTGAAGTTTTCATCTCCCATATGGAACTGTCATTGTTTTTATTTTTCCAGGACAGAAGATGTGTGTTACTATTGCTTTATCTTCAGCTTCTAAATGTATTTTTGGAAGACCAATGTGTGTTTTGTAATATGGGACAAATGAGTTGACCTCATGCCATGAAGGGCTATTTCCTTCTTCTGCTCTTATATGCAGTTCAATATCTTCACAAACATTTAGCTCAGGTGAACAGGAGTTGCATTTTAAACCCATGATATGTTGACCCAAGGCAATATTGCCCAATTTCCCATCTCAGATATTAGATTATCTGCTGAAAAAGTCACATCCTGAACAGACTCATCACTCCAGTTCCACTTCAGGGTAAAGTTGTCATCGATGAGCTAGGCCTTTACGTTTTGAGGAGGTTTAAATTTTTTTTCCATCCGTGACTGCATGCCACACCCATGATGCCCCAGCCATTAGCACCGAGGACTAGCCATCCAGCAAGTGCAGTGGGTCTGTTGTTCACATTCTTGGATGTAATCAAACACAATGGGTTCAGTTCTTAGGGAGTACAACTTCAAAAAACACAAGCCAATGTTTCGAGTAGAAAAGGTATTCATTACCTGTAGGCAGGAAGGTGATGTTTTCAACAATGGTGTTACCTTTCTGAAGAAAGGATCCATGTGAAATTTATTGTGAGGCTTGTACGTATTCGCGTGGAGAGCATATTCCAGGGGGGCCTCATTTCTAAATGTGCCGGTAAGGTTCCTATTTCAAGAAGGCAAGAAGAGATGGCCTGTCCAGTCTGTGTTGTAGAGTGAAGTTCACTTCTGGTTTTGTCACGAAACATCTACCTATGGTGGCTGGGGGAGAAAGCAAAGCATGGGTCTGCTGGACTTTAAGAGGACAGTAAAAGAATGGGGAAAAAACCCAACCTTTTTATAAATTGGTGTCTTCTCCCTCTGAGTTACCGTCCTCTCCCAGATCTCTTCTCTGGCCTCCCATTTTCCAAGTATTATGTACCATCTCAGCACAAACGCTGGAGAGTTCAGCTGTCAATTGCTTCTATCTTGCTGGACCTTTTAAAAAAAGTTTTCACCATTGCAAAGAGCACACTTGAAGTGTGTTAAAGACATGCCCCTATGTAACCCATGTTTCCTTGACCACGAAAGTTACCAGACAATTAAAGTCCAATCTTAACTGTGGCTTCATTGCCTGCTGCCAAGGCCCAAATCATGAGGCCACACATTGTGGCTATATTAGGAAAAGGATCGAGTCAATATCAAAGCTGGGTTTGAAGGAGATGGTGAGAATCGTTTCTCTGAGAAGTGCCACCTCTCCAACTTGCCTCAGTAAACCAGGACTCTTTAAAAAATGACATGGGGAATCACATAATTTGTGCCACAGAATAAGTCACACAGTCCATTGTAGCTGGCAAGTTCTCTGATTGCCCAACACTTGCGTGACTTTTTTTCCACCTTCTGTCCTCCCTCCTTTACATCACCTGTAGACTTTGTCATGGAGTCCTTGAAAAGAATCTGCTTCTTTCTTCCCTTAGTAGGCCTGTACACATCCATACCAATGCTATCTCCTGTTTCTGAGGAAGGACACTTACAGACTGCCGATGTGGATTGAGCAGACCTGTAGCAGTACTAAATTTCTAACAAGCTCTCATATAATGCCCAGACTGCTGGTGTCTAAGCCACACTTTAAGTAGTAAGGCTAGCTGTTTACATCCACACCTGTGGTTCCCAACACGTGTGCTGATAACACCCAGTTCTCCATCTTTCACTGAGATATCTTTTATTCTTTTAAATCTTTCGTTCATCTGCAGCACAGTAAATGGCACTACTTCTTGGTCAAGGCAAGGACCTAAAATTCACCTTTGACCTTTCTTTCTTCTTTTCTCATCCAATCGGCGACCAAATCCCTTTAAATCTATTTCCAGAATACCTTACAAATCTATCAACTTTATTCAGTCTGTGATAACATTTATCATCTTCTCTCAGGTTACCTTCATATCTTGCCTTAGTTGTCTCTTGCTGCCCTATAACTGGGCCCCCTTTTACTTTGCCCTTTCATAATCCCTTATCAATGCAACTAAATGCAACTCTCTAAAATTGTGAGTCACTCCTCTGCTTACAATTCCTGTTATCAGAACAAAGTACAAATTCAGACTCCATGGTTTATACTATGCACATGGAATATCTCCTAAAGGTCCTTGGTTTAAAGACTTTGCCCCCAGTTTGGTGCTATTTAGAGGTGGTGAAACCTCTAAGATATGGTGCCTAGTTGGCGATTCAAGATGGTTGAGGAAAAGGCCTTGAAGAAAACTGTAGCATCTCAACCCCTTCCTCTGTTTCCTGACCTAGCCATGGGGTGAGCAGCTGCTATACCACGTGCATTTCTGCCATGATGTGCTGCCTTCACCCTGGTCCAAAACAGCAGGCTGAGTGACTATGAACTGAACTCTCAAAAGCTGTAAGCAAAAAACTCCCTTTACAGGGCGATTATTTCAGGGTTGTTTTAGCCACAGAAATGTGGCGAACAGTTTTTAAAGCACTTCAATTCTTGTTCCTTGATTTTTTTCTCATTTCAATTCTTATCAATCTTCCATTGCCCTCTTGCACTAAACATCCTACCGTGAATTTTTTCCAGTGTATTATAGCAGTCTATTTTCTAGTTGTTCAATTAATTTAATAGATAATAATCATTAAAATCTTAATCTCCATGCCTTTGAACATGATTTACTCTGCCTGCATCTCTTTCTCAGTCTCATTCATCTGGAAAACTCCTATTCATTCTTTAGGCTTCAGCATGTGACCAGAATTCCTCCCTGAGTTTCCTAATGTGCTCTGGAACCCTTCCTCTCTATCACTGTTGAGGTAATCACCTCTCCCCACAGGAGTGATGGGGAGGTTCCCAGATGCATGGATTCTGGTGCGGTGAATGAATCAGACTGAGAAGGTTAAATATCGTATGGTTTCGCTATTATGAGAAACCCAGAATACAGGCAACTTATAGAATAAAATGAGTGAGATATTAGGAGTCGGGCAGGTGGGAGGGCTTGGGAGGGACTAAAATGGGGAGGGGGAGGGGTTGTAACATATGTGCACAAAATTCTCAAGATCAGTGTAACCATTGCATATCACACACATATACCAATAAAAATGGGAAAACAGAATAAAGTGGATGAAGTCCATAAATAATGCAAGCAACAGTTTATTGAACCAAACAGAAAAGAAAAGTCCTTGGCTGAAGTCAAAAGAAAACCCAAGCAGGTCTCCCTTAGAGAAAGAATTAAAGAAAATCTCCTGGCCAAAAAGCCGGGAGGGGGCTTGCGTACGTATCTCCCAGTGAGAATCCGAGGGGTCCCTACGTAGACTCAGAACAGAGCAGGACTGGAGCACTGAGACAGTTCTCAGTGGTCGGCTGGCTCCTTCGTGCACCTTACTGGAAAAAGCCAGGATTTCTTCAAGGTGACGGAATCACATCTACTAAATTAGGGAGACTGAAACACATTAACAACTTGCTCTGGGGCGACCACTGCAAAACAGTGTCTGGGGAGGGTTTCGCCAGATAGCCCATTCTGCGGTTTTCCTTTCCTACACTCCTGCCTATCATCCCCACGCCCTCTGCATGCATTTCTTCTGTCATTGCACAAACCTCGTGACACCGTCATTAACAGCTCGCTTACCCCTTTCTGGAATGTGAACTCCATTAGAGAAAGAACTGTGTCTGTCTCGCCTAATGTCCAACTCATGTCTTAACAAGAACATTTATGAATGACCAGGCAAGGGAATGTCGAGTGGTAAACACTGTATCTTCTGTCCTCTAATGCAGTTGCTCATTTGTCCTGAGGACCTGGGAAACTACCTTCTTGTCTGATTTGCGCCAGGCATGCAGTACAATTTTGCATATATGCTTAAGGCAGAGCGGCCCAGTGAAGGTCCTGGAAGATGGAGCACTTGCTTTTGGTTTAGTGGTTTTGCCTATGTAGTTGAAGGCTATTTTGTTTTGTTTAAAGAGCCAGAGGCTCACTATGTTGCTCAGTCCTCAAACTCGTGGGCTCAGCCTATCTCTCCACCTCCACCTTTTGAGTGATGGATGTCACGTCACTGCACCTGGATTGAAGGTGCTTTTTTCATATTTGCAATTGCAATTTTTAAATACAAGGTCTTCTTTTTTGAAGTGAAGTGTAAATCCCACAAGGATTAGTGGCCTGTTTTCTACCACTTGTGAAGATCTCCTAGGTTTTTGGCTCAGTGTTTAACACTTGGTAAGCAGCTGCCTCGGGACTGATGGACAGTTTGTGCTCAGAGACATGGAAGACCTTGTTGAGCTCACCTTGTCAGAGGCGGCCAAGTTTGGCTGTGAGTTGGTTGTTGATGATTTTGAGGCTTATTAATAAGGCTAACAGGACTAGAAGCATGCTCCAGCATTTGCCTCACAGAAGGGTGTGGCTTACCATGGGGTGAAGACACTGTCTTATGCTAATATTGGATTTTTGTTATAGCAAGTTGCTGTGGGAATAACATTTCTTCTCAGGCCTCTGTTATTTTAACGTGTAAACATACCAACTTCTGAGTGTTGTTGGAAAATCCCACCCGCCATTTCTGAAAGAAAAGTGAGGAGTTTTATACCTGGGGGAAGAAATTACTCTCGCTTTGTCCTTTAGGGGGAATTTCTAATTCTGCATAATTAATGTCACAGTTTTGATCTCAATATACTTTTAGTCCTCCCTTTTGGGTTTGACTAATCACGGACTTTTCACTACTCAGCCTACCAATCTATATGTCATGTCCTGGAGACCCTAAGATAGGCAGAATACAGTGGAAAAACACAAAGATATATGTGATAAAACTTACAGTTCCTCCACATGAGGGGTGCAGAATCCTCTTGTGAAATATCTCTAAATAGACATTTAGATGTGCTCCAAATATTCAAAGTTTTAAAGAGATCCTAAGCTGAATTTTCTCTTCCACACAATGGATAATTAACCCATAAGTGGTCTGATTTAATAGCTAGCAGTTTTCATATGCGACCTTTCTTAGATAAAACACAACACCGGGAAATCACAGATCCATGTAATTTTTTTGTAAGCCCATTCATCTGCTTTGTAATGTACATAGCTGTAAACAATTGTTGTGGACATTAGTATAATTCACCAAGATTTTCTGTTTCTGCTTAGGCAAGTGATAGGGCTTTATTTCCTGGCTTCTTTGGGGTTGGGTGTGGCCATGCTAGTTGTGAGTAATAATGAAATGCCACTTCTGAGCCAGAGAACCTAGTTATCAATGTAACCTTGGTTTGGTTTCATATCCACTTGGTTGCTTTCTCTATTAGTCTGGGGCCATGAGTGATCATGATGAGAAGAGATTTATGGCAACTCACAATAGACATGAAGTATAAATGAGAAATAAATTTTAATTATTTTTTTTTTGAGACACGGTTTCACTCTCCAGTCCAGGCTGGACCTGAACTCATTATGCAGCCCAAGCCAGCTTTTGGACTCAAAGCAATCCTCCTGCCTCAGCATCCCAAGTGCTGGAATTACAGACATGTACCACCATGCCCAGTTTATGTGATGCTGGGGAATCAAACTCAGGTACTTGGCACTTGCTAGGCAAGCACTTTAACCACTGAGCTATTCCGCCAGCCCAGTAAATTTTATTATTTTAAGCCACTGAGACTTGCAGTTTTTATGCCGGTAGACTTCGTGAATAGCATGGGCCATCCTTTCTGTCCCACAGGAAATGTTCCTGTTTCCACACAGGGAAGAGATCAGAGGTGTTAAAGTCTGTTATACTAGGAGAGCCACCTGTCAATCTACAAGTTCCCTCTACAGCTATGTGGTGGGTTCCCCTAACAGTTCAGTTGAAAAAAGCTGGTGCTTCCTTAGCCCTGGAACAAGTAGGGTAACAAATGGAAGGTCATTTGAAAGCTGGTGTCATTCTCTTCCTGATAACCCTTTGACTCTCTCTCTTCCAGACCAAAGACACCCTAAGCAAAGTGCAGATTTTGGGAAACAAAATTTTGAGGGGTATCAGAGTTTTAATTTTCTTGGCACCTATGCAGCTAACTGACCCTGTATCCTTGGTCATGGATGGCCACTGTATCCAAGTTGGACTAATTCGAATTCTTCCCTAGGTAATTTCATATTTATACCCATATTAATATTTCATGTTACTATGAACAATCTATACAGATGTAAGTTCAGATTTGTTAAAATATGGCAACAAGTAAAAGAAAACATTCAAGGAGAAGCGACAGTAACAAATGGAAATCTACAGACAGAAAACAAGAGTGAGCCAGTTATATTTTTGTTTCTCCATGCAGCTGACCCTGAGATTAGCCTCATCCCTGCCCTTTACACGTTTTTGGTTTTTGACTTAATGCACGTACTCACCATCCTTACCAGTTACTTGGTTTAAGCTCACTTACAACTGAATGCGTCTTGATTAGAAAACTGGTTTAAGCAACTCTTTTTCTTATCTTCCAGTGACTTTTAGTTCAGTGTTTCCCAATTGTTTTTATACCATGACAAAGGGAAAAGTGATAATATTTGTATGGCACATGGGAGTAAACTGGAGAATTGTGACTGTCTACATGGAGCTCATTAACATTTATTACTTTACTGTATCACATAGTTATAAGAAAAAATAATATAAATATTTTAAAAAGATAAAAGATTTATACAATCTGAAGACAAACCAGAGTATAAAACATTTTAAAGATATTAACCTTTCTTAAACTTCTAAACAGCATATTTTTAAATGTTTAATGAAAAATTTGAGCTTGTTTCCTTCAGTATAACTTTTTATATTAGGTAGTATGCTTGGAATGATTGTGTGCTATTCCTACCTAGATTGTAGTGACTTTGAAGCTTTCAAAGACAAGACCATCAGCAAGAAACATAGTTCCCACATATAGGACATGAGCATAGTCATGTTTTACTATCATTTTAAAAAATTTCACAGTTCCAATTTATTCATTTATTTACGTATTTCACAGTGCTAAGAATAATCGAAAGCCCTGTACATGCTAGACAACTGCTCTACCACTAAAATTATACTGTGAGTCTAGGGCTGGGGTGTAGCTCAGTGGTGGAGTGCTTGTGTGGCATGCACAAGGCCTTGAATTTGATTCTCAGCACTGCGAATTGAATGAACAAATAAAAGTCTAACAGTTCTTCATTACATTTCATTGACAAACACTCAGATAAAATATCTTGTGGTGATACAAATAGATTCTACATCAAGTTTAATTATTATTTCAAGCACAGTATTTCAAAATATAATTTCAGTGGGGAGGAGCCAAGATAGTGATGGTGTAGGATCGCTTCACCAGTGGCTCTGCATTAATTCTGATAGAAGAGAGGGGATGGAGGCAATTGCTTTATGGCTTAGCTTAGGAGAACAGAGGAATCCCTGCATTGAACAGTGACCAAAGGACTGGCATAAATGTGGAAGAGGTCACCAGTCAGATGAGCACGAACTTCCCAGACAAGGGAAGGGCCTTGGACCATACCAGGTGAGTAGGACCTGGGCTGTAGTGGACAGGTATACCCAGCCATTGAACTTCTGGATTGCAACCTGCAAGTGCAATGGGAGAATTCAGCCAAGGTGATAGTGTAGACAGTGCCAGAGAGGCTTCTGGCAATGTGGAACAGATAAAAAGGCCCTTCTGCCATGACTGCAGTAGGCCAGAAAACCAAGTCATCAGATGCAGAAACAAGGAGGGCCTTGCAGGCCTCAGAGCTTGAGGACTGTGGTCTGCAAGTGCAGTGCAGGACTTGCTGCTAGACAGTTAGGCAGGCCCAGCTAGGCAATTCAGCAACCTCAATTGAGATGCCCCAGGAAACAGTATACCAACAGTTCACACTCCAGGGAATCTGGAGATCCTCTCTGCCACTGACAGAGAAGAAAGTGCTGGCAGCAAAAAATAACATTCACCTGAAAGATCTGAGCCTAATGAAACCAGGTCTTGGAAAGCAGAGGTATCATTCCACCACCCCGCCAGTGCACCTGAGAAAGCCAGATCACATGGGAGTAGTTTGTCCAGGGGCTGGTGATGTAATTGCCTTTAGACTACAAGGTCATCACTGCCTGGTACCAGCATAGAATCCAACAGACTTTTTGTACACCTCAACCTCACAGGAGCTGTGAGAGACACTTTTTTTTACATCTTTGTAAACTGAGACAAGGAAGAGAGAATTTATTTTACCCTCCCCTATGATTGACAAGATAGAGGGCCTTGGATATAGACTTCACATTCAAATTACACAGGAAAAAAACATTTTTGGACTTTGGTCTCACTTCAATGGTTGTTTGTAGGTATTTTGAACTTGCATTGGTTGTTGAAAAAGTCATGGTGTGTTTTTCTGTGTTTTGGTACATTGCCACTTTGTTAAAAACTTTCTGCCATCTTTCAGTGAGCGTCATTATTCCCCGTTCATAGAAGGACCTGTCTTTATCAGCAAAGAATGAACAAGATGATTTATAGTCTCATCTGAATTGAACCTAGTACCATGCAAGGGGTTTGGAAGAGAGGGAAACAATTAGAAGTTGACAGTCCAAGGTCAGGGGCATACACTGGGTTTTGTAACACATCTGCTATGGTTTGGGTCTGGAGTGTCCCCCAGAGCTGCATGTATTTGAATATTGTAAAATACCTATGTGCTGTTAAGAGGTGGGGACTGGTCAGAGCGCGTGGAGCACTGCAGCTTGATCTGGAAGGGGAAGATCACTGGGACAGGACCTGGAAGTGTAGCTTGCCATTCTTTTGTCACTTGGCTCCCATCTGCCATGTCATCCAGAGCTCCCTGGCAGTGGCCTTGCCATGTGTGTTCACTGTTGCTGTCTGGCCATGGATAGACTGTGACCTTTTGAAAGTATCAGCTAAAATAGATTTTCCCCCATTTAAATATGGATGTCAGGTATTCTGTCCCAGCAACAAAAAAGTAACTATGACAGATATTGGTATCAGAAGTGCTCATTGCTCTGTTTTTAACCAATGATGTGGTTTAGAAGTTTTAAAAACTGGTTTGAGGGAGGGATTTGGGAAAGTGTAAAGATGCTGGCTGGATAACAAAACAGAGAAAAACAATTTTATTCACAGTTGGCCTCAAGAAAAGTAAATACCTAGGAATCGACCTAACTAAGCAAGTGCAGGACCTCTATACCAAAAACTACTGTACTCTGAAAACAGCAATAGAAAAGAACTTTAGAAAATGGAAAGACATCTCCTGTCCCTGGATAAGCAGAACCAGTGTCAAAATGGGCATACTACCTAAACTGATACATAGATTCAGTGCAATCCTAATCAAGATACCAACAACTTCTTTTCGGAGAAATAGAAAAAATGATCCAAAAATTATATGGAACCATAAGAGACCCAGAATAGTCCAAATAATCCTAAGCAACAAAACAAAAGGAGGGATCACAATACGAGATACCAAATTATACTACAAAGCACCAGTGACTAAACAGATTCTATTGGCATAAAAACAAGACAGATCAATGG
>PVKB01005650.1:0-57500 GCA_004027205.1 Ctenodactylus gundi | reverse complement strand
ACCCTGCTTTTTCCTTTTGAGATAGGGTCTTGCTAAATTGCCCAAGCTGCTCTCAAATCCACTTGCTTTAGCCTCTTGAGTATCCGGGATTACAGGTGTGCACCACTGTGCCTGGCTCCTCGTTTTTTTTTTTTTTTTTTTTTTTTTTTTTTTTTTTTTTTTTTTTTTTTTTTTTTTTTTTTTTTTTTTTTTTTTTTTTTTTTTTTTTTTCCTTTTTGCTGGTTGCTGTTGAAGACTGGAAGGAAAATCTCTAGATTCTGTTTTAGAGACTTTTCCCTCTGAATAAAGGGGTGCTCTGGCTCCCTCAAGTTCTGCCTGAGTGTTCCAAATCCCAAAAAGAACAGTAGCTCAGGCCCCACCTATAACTTATTGGCATCACTCCAACGTGTCACAGCCCATCACTTGGAAGCTCTGCTTCACCTATTGAATCCTTTTCCAGAACTGTACAAGGGAACGAGAGACAGTCTTCTGTCTGCGTTCCCAAGAGGGGCATCTTTCTGTAGAGTCACTCCAGTATTGGCTTTGCAGTCCCAGTCCCAGCAATTCTACCCCGTCCCTTGGGAAATGATACTCTTGTGTGAGAGAAATGAGGTAAGGAAAGGGAGGAAGAGAGGATGGAAGGGGAGGGATAGAGGCAGAAAGAGTCAGGGACAAGCGGCCATCCACCCAGCTGGCTGGCCAGTGTTCAGCTTTCTCTATCAGGATGCAGATGAAAGCTTGTAACTATCTGGGTTTGGCAGGCTTGGTGCTGGGGCTTGTGGAACATGAGGCCTGCCCTTCTCGTGCCGGGGCATGGATAGGGCTGGACTGCTGGACTCCTAAGGAATGCAATGTTGTAGCAACAGCAGCTGAGGAAATTCCTGAGCAGACCAAGCAGGCTTCCAATTTTCTTTCCTCAAGGCACCAGAAGTTAGTACTGACCTTCTCAAATGCTTGTGCGCCCGTAAGATTCCTAGAACTCTTGCGAGATGATGCACCCAGTGGAGGCAAGAAATAACACTCTAATGATATCTAAAATGAAAGACTAGGATAATTTAACTAGAAAAGTAATCAAAATTGAACTGTCTTACTTTAAGCTAGAAGTGGTGTATATGTATTTACACTTCAAATGTGTTCTTTTCCGAAATGCAATACTCTCAAGTTATTTTTGGCTTTTCGCGTGAATGTCCTTACGATAAAATTGAGACATATTAAAACCGTAACCCAAAGTGGGCTGCCGCCTTCTCTGTTCATCTTGCCTGTTGTGGATTTCAGATCCCATCACAAACCTCATTTTCCTTGCGAAGCACTCTGCTAATCCTTGATCCCTGTTCTAGCAGCTTCTTTAATCCCACGTGCCCTTTGCAAGTAGATAAAACTTCTGAGTTTTCGCCATATTTGTTTATGCAAGTCTACAGGATTTAGTTCACTAGTTGATCATGAACTAGCTGAAGTATTCCTCTTCCTGTGGCTCTAGTCTATCTGGAGAACATGAATAAAAAATTCAAGTACAAAGGAATGTAGAGACCAGGTTAAGAGCCCTGGAATTTGCCTTCTTTTCTTCTTCCTGGAATTATAAATATCACTCAAGTCATGCCAGCTGGAGGCTATGACGCTGGCATTTCAGTCAGCCCTCCGCTTAGTTTCCTGCTCATGTGCTGTCTTCTCTACACTTCTATAGGACCACGGACTTTCCTCACCACACCACTTCCGACCCTGATTACTTCTTTCCGCGGTACTGAAGGTGTAGAAGGATGGGCACATGCTTCCCTTGTTCCCCCTTGCGTCTCCAGCTCCTCACCCAGAGCCTGCCTGGCATACGGAGTGCTAATAGATACTTGTCACACGAATGAACCACAGTCTGGCTTGGTGACGTAAGAAGTTTTTTTCCTTTCTCTAGGCCTCAGTTTTTATATATATAAAATAAGTGCTGAGTAGATACTCTTCCAGGGTCCCTTTTTTGTTTTGTTTGGCATTTACATAGTACACAATTACACATATTTATGAAGCACAGGGAGATATATATATCAGGTAATGATCAAATCACATATGCAGGCTACCCATCATCTCAAAATGTAGCATTTGTTTGCAATGACAGTGTTGAAAATCCCCTTCTACTTTGTAACATACCCTGCAATGTTCTCAATCATCTTTCACAATCCTTTAGGTTATGGTATTTTATGATTTAATTTCTTCAAACCTCAATCCCCCAGTAACATTGTTCAAGGGCAGCTTTGCCTTTTACTTTGATGATCCCAAAGTTGCCCAAAGTGAGATGCTGGCAATAGGTCCTTCCCATTTCCATATTATTTTCTGCATAACTACTACTTCTCTTCTATTACCTCTTCTTGTCTCAAAGAAGAAAGTCTTGGCCTTCCATCCAAAGCCACGCTTTCATTCGTATTCGCTGTGCTTCCCTTTGGTTCCCATCTGGAATCTGGCTTTCTGACATGCATTCAATAAACATTTGTTGAACAGCTATGTGCCAGGTTACTATATTGGCACCTTGAATGTAACTATGCGGGTCTAATCCTTCCCTTAGAAGATGATAATCTCCTCTATCGTGTCTCTGCAGATGCTCTCAAATCGTTATCTTTAGCCCAGATACTTTTCCTTGGCTTCAAATGCTAATATTACAGTTTTCTCCTGGGCAGCTCCAGATAGACATACCAGCAATCCTTCCTACCACTTATAATATACTCCAACTAAGCTCTAAACAACAATTTTCCTCCAGTCTCTTTATTTTATTGTTATTCTTACTTTGGTAAATGATTCTATTGTGGTTCGAGCCACCCGAATGTGAGACTCTGGAGTTACAGTTGCCTTCTTTCTTTTTCACTCTCTGTGGCAAGATGAATGATGACTCCCCACGGTGTCTTCATACCCTAATCTATGAATCCCAGAAATGATACCTTACCTCGCGAAGGGACTTTGCAGATGTCACTAAGAATCGTGAGGGAGAACATTGTCTGCAATTATTCCCTGGGCCTGAGGTAATCGGAGTGTCCTTTAAATGAACAGGATGAGGGAGATTTGACACAGTCGAAAAGGTAATTTGACCATGGAAACAGATATTGGAGTGACGTGGCCATGAGCCCAGGAATGCTGGCAAGCCAGCAGAAAAAAAAAAAAGTTGAAAGAGGGAACTTCCAGTAAGAACCAGCCCTGTAAGACTTTAATTTTAGCCCTTATAAGTGTACGTTCTGGACATCTGGTTTCTAGAACTCATAATAATAAGTTTCTACTGTTTAATGTACTAAAGTTGCACTAATTTTGTATAGTAGCAATAGGAAACTGATCTACTCTCCTACTAAGCCCTTCTAGGTGTGCCTCCTCAATATCTTCCCAGTCCCCGATCCCTTACTGTGTCTACCATTACTGCGTGACTTCTGTGCCTAATCACCTGTCTTAGTAACTTTTCTTTGCTGTGACTTACTACCCGACACCCACACATTTAGGAAAGGAAAGGTTTATTTTAGCTCACAGTTTCAAAGGTCACAGTCCATTCAGGGGCAGCCAGCAGCATTCGAACTACATGGCAGAGGCAGAGGTGGAGGCAGCTTCTCATGACATCATGAACAGGAAGGCAAGTGAGACTAGTTGAGACCAGTCCTACTCTCAAGGAAGGCAGGATGCAGCTTATATATCCTTCCAGGTCTCTGCCCAGTGATTAGCCCCTCCTGCATCCAGGTGTGGAAGGTGTGGCTACTACACATCGTTAAGCCTAACTTACATGTCTTTAATCCTAACTCACATGCCTTTAATCCCAACTTAACTGTAATCCACCCCTCCAGACTAGACCCCAATCCACCAATAGCATGCGGTTCCATAGACAATCCATAACATTAAAATACATGAGACTATTGGAGGACATTCCAGGGCCAAAGCACAATATCACCTTTGCTCAGTAGTATTACAGTAGCTTCCTATATATTTTTCCTGTCTTTATTCTCTCCTTCAATTCATATACCAGAGTTATTATGAGATATTATCTCTCCCCACTAAGAATGTGTAATATAAAAAATGTTAAAGATAGCAACTGCTTGTGAGAATGACGAAAAAAACAGGCCACTGTACTCTGTTGGTGAAATGCAAATTGGACAGCTTTTTAAAACATTGGTATGGAGAATCTTTGAAAAACTAAAAATAGAACTACCATATCATCAAGCAAATCCACTTTTGTATATAAATTCAAAGCAAGTGAAATCAATCTGAAGAGAAATACGCGTTCCTGTGTTCACTGCAGCCCTATTCACAATAGCTATAAAGCAGAAACAACCTAAGAATCTCTTAGTTGATGAATGGATAAAGAAAATATGGTAGGTACATACAACGGAATGGTAGCCATAAAATGAGTAAATTTTGTTACTGTGACAACATGAATGGAGATCATTATTGTCTCAGTTACTTTCTTGTTGCTGAGACAAAATAACCAACATCTACTACTTATGGGAAGAAAAAAAAAAGGGAAGAAAATGAAGGAAAAAAAGGGAGGAAAAGTTTAGCTCACATTTTCAGAAGGCCTTAGCCCATGCATGGGCAGCTGGCGATGATACAGCATATGCAGAGGCCTAGCTGGGGAGCAGCTATTCACCCCATGGCAAAGAGGAAGCTGAGGACAGGAGAGGAAGGGCAGAGCTAGCATATATGCTTCCAGGTCAGGTCCCAGCGATCCTCCCCTTGTGTGTCAAGCCCCAGTGACACACCCCTCCAACCAGGCCCCACCTTTTATCAGCACAGGAAATCAATGGATGAATCCTCATGATTGAGTTGCCTTCCCAACATTCCAGGTCCAAACCATAATGCTTATGTGGGATGCCAAACTCTAAAATCAGACGTAAAGACAGAAACTTTATAGAGAACTAGGGACTGTTTAGGTACCACAATTGTATAATGTTACACCTCTGCAAATCCTCTATTACAGTATATTTGATACATTTACATATTCTTTATATTCTCTCTTTATGTAAACGCGGCTCTGATTTTTGAAGTAAACCCTCTCTGGTGCACTTCCATAGCAGCAAATTGCCAGGGTGCTAGTCAAATTCCTTGAGCTACAGCCTCCCTCTGTCCAAGGTTCTAGAACTTACTCTAACCACAAGCCATATGGAACTGAGGCTTTTCCTTCAGTAAGGCTGGTGGGGCTGGGCCAGCTCTGAGCTCAAGTCTTAGTTCTGGTAATGAGGTAGCTGCCTTCCTGAGTTCCTTTTCCACTTGAGGCTTCTGTTCTGGTCCCTGGGACCTGAGTGCTGCACATATTTGCTCTATATGCTTACGTCAGCCTACCAATGAGGTGCAGAGAAGACAGAAACCAGAGAGCCGTCTGATCACCTCTTGACTCTTTCATTGAATTTCAAAATTCCCATCTCCAGCCGTGATGTAATGTTTCCACCTGAGACACATTCCTGGGAGACAGTCTAATTGGCGTGTCTTCACTTGCTCATCCTTGTGTTCAAGGAGGTGGGGCCTCATGAGTGACACTATCAAAGGATCAGAAGAAATGCGAGGGTGGCAGGTACCAGGCAGACAAAAGTGAGGTGCACATCACATGCTTGCCAGCTCAGCTTCGACCCAGTAACCTCCCCATAATTATGTCTGTCTGCAGGATGGGGGCCAAGCTCATTCCCTAGCATCGCCCTCCCCTGTACAATTTGTGGACAATGTTTTGCTGTTATCAACACATGAGTTACTCTACCATTTGGAGTCATAGGATAGTGGATTCCTCTACACAGGCCTCATTTCAAGAGGTTTTGTTGTTTTTATTTTAACTTTTTTTTTTATTCAGACAGGGTCTTGCTCTGTAGCCCAGGCTGGTCCTCACTATGGAGCCCAGGCTGGCCTTGGACGCAGGGCAATCTGAGTACTGGGATTACAGGCATGCACCATCACACCCAGCTTTATGTGATGCTGGGGAATGGAGCTCATGGCCTTGCTTTAACCACTGTGCCATGCCTCCAGACCCTCATTTCAAGAGTTTAAAACAAGCTTCAGACTGCTTGACCTCTGCTTCCCTCCACCTTGAAGCATGTCTTTTTTGGGCTAATATTCCCAGTTCCCTCCGCTCTTATGTTCCGTGCTCCAGCGAAGTCAGATTTTGAGAGCAGGAACTATATCTTAAGGCATGGCACTAAGTACATGGTTAGTAATGGGCTTATTCGCATGGTTTCTATGTGAATCGCCATCCTCATTCCTCTAGGTGCAGTGAAGTCAGTGCTGTGCACGCGGTGCATAGGGACTGGTGCAGAAGAGAAAGCTGATCACCTCTGGCTGCCTGTGCTTCGGTGAATGCCATTAAGTGAGCTCCAAACACACTTAGGAACATGATAGCAGTAGATCCCTGATGGCTGCCGGGCTCACTTCTACCTGGAGCCTCATCAACCTCACAAAAAAGTCCATATTACTTAATGGATTTTCATGAAGCTGTTTCAAAGGCATGCACTTGCAGCAAACCAATTGAGCATGTGAAGAAAAATATCCTAGCCTCCAATTAGCAGAGAACTCAGAAAAATAAGCAAAGAGTACAACAGCTATAATTCCTCCACCCAGAGGCAACCACTCTTAATTCCTTGGTTACACTCTAACATAGTGTATATTTTCCTAAGTGAATTTTTTTCAAGTTTGAATTCTCAGTCTGACAATTTTGACATTGGGCGAGTCTAACTTTTTCCAGCCTCAGTTTTTCTACCTGAAAAACCAAGATAATAATACCATTCTAGCAGGAGTGTTATAAAGATTTGACAAGATAATTTATGTAATGCACCTAAGTCGCAGTTACTCTCAGAATTACAATTCCTTTTATGTAACCAGGTTGTCCCAATTCCAAAACACCATCCTAGCCTCTCTTAGCTTTCTTATAATCCTATTTTTCTTTACAAAAATGAATATAACAAGACTGTTTACAAGTTGATGGCTATACGGAGCATGGGCTCATTTTAATATTCTAAAATATTAAATGTGTGTATGCACTTTTGTGATAAAATTATTTAACAGACATAGAAGCACTAACTCAAACTTCCTCCCCAATCTCTTGTTCTAAGCTTGTTTCGTACAGTTTAAGACCTTGTAAATTGGGCTTGCGAGCATAATCAGATGGCCGTTGCTAAGGCTGTTTGGGATGCAACTCTGTGGTATGAACCCAGTTTTAAGTTACACCGCTTGTGAGTGAGGGGGTGAATAACTGAAATTTGCCCTTCAAGTGCATAAGACCTAAGGACATGTTGGCAGCAGCACTGAGGCTGCAGCAGAAGCTCATGTAGTGGTGACCTGACAACGCTCTAGCTGTCCTGGTCTAGGATGCTCTGGTACTGCCTTTCATAACGTTCTGCTTCTTTCTTTTCTGCCTTCCTGCTCACAAGGCCTGTTGCTAACTTTTCAAGAAATTTGTAAGCCAGATAACATCAGCGCTGCAACATAAGGCCTGGGTGGTAAACGCTTATTCCCAGAGTTGCACTATTGGGAGCTGATAGAGCCTTTAAAAGACAGGGCCTAGTGGAAGGAAGTTAGATCACTGGGGACATCTCTTTGAAGGACATTGTGGGTATTTTGCTTCTTCCTGTTTCTCTTTCCTTGTTTCTCAGCCTCCATGAAGTAAACAAGCCTCTTCACCACATGCTCCTGCAAAGATGCCATATGCTATCACTCCCCCAAAGCAACAGGGCCAATTAACCATGGACTGAAATGCTGGAAACCATTAGCCAAAATGTACCTTTTATCCTTAAGGTGGTTATCTCCATTATTTTGTCACTGTGATGGGAAGCTCACTAGCACAGGCACACTGGAGGTTTATGATCATTCATGGTGACAGTGTGTGCGTGACAGAAATCAAACACTAAAAATCAGATTTTTCTCTTCTGAACAGCTGGTTATTAAATATGTATTACCAGTCCATCAAGACTGTGTAGTTCTGATGAATTTCCCTTTTTCTCTAGTTAACCAGAGTTGGATTCTACTACCTATCTTCTAGCTCCTTCATGTAAAACAGTTAGCCATGGGCCTGTCTTGCAGAGAGAGACAGCCTGTAGCTGCTGCTGCTCCGAAGTGTGAAGCATGATGACATGGGGCTCTTTTAGGTCAGTGACTCCACAGATACTGATAAAGTGCATAATTTCTTCTACTATTTGTCAAGTAGCTTTCTGGAGAATTTTGTGTAACAGGTACCAGTACTATGGGTCCCAGAGAAGACCACAGCTGCCACAGCCTCTTCCCAAACATGTCAGGGTCTCATCACAAGACTCTGACCTTCCCTTTGAGTTTTTACTGAGATGAAGGACTTGGATGAGCCCCAGGGGACACGGCACAGATTTCTCACAATCAGTGAGGATTCCCATAGTCATTTCACATTTTTCTTGTTTTTAAAATTATAGTTTATATTTATTCCTATTTATACATATTTCCCAAAATTATTCTTTTTATTAGTATGCATTTGTGATACACAATAATTAAATTCAACTTGAAAAACTGGTGCATATACTTATTACACCTTGATCATTTTTTACTTCTTTGTCTTTCCTGCTCTCTCATTCCCTCCTTTCTTATACCTGTTTTTCCTCTCTTCAAAGTCGATGACCCTACTCAGTTTTTTTCTATAGTATTGTGCCCTGAGCTCTGTCACCAACTCACTACATCGAGTTAGGCATGCCTCATATCTTAAAGTTGTTATTCATAAATTCATCCACACTCTGGCACTCTCTAAGCCTGTTATTGCTAGGGTGAGTGTATTAATAGTTCTCCATCCTAACTCTCTTTAATATTGTTTAGAAACTTTTCTTAAGCAAGTTTTTGAATAAGATGATTTTTTGAGTTAGATGAATTCACTCTTATTCCAAAGGTTCAAATAACACACAATTAAACGAGAACCCTTCATTCCTTCTCCATTTCCCTCTCTTTTCCTAGACATAGGTGTGGTTATTAGTTTGTGAGCTTTGGTACAGTTCTTTTAAAACACACTGCTATACATAGGTACAAATACATGAGTATAATACACACATAAATTTATACAGACATTAATAAAATTGCAGCACATTCCTTGGCTTATGGCCTTCCTTCATGGGTTGAGTCTGAGGAGACTGCACCAGAGAAATATTAGAAATTGGGATTGAACTTCAACTCCCAGTTCCATCCATGTGGTTGCCTGACGTGCCTCTGTCTGGTTATGCCCTATCCTCCAACACTATAAGAACATTAGCCCTCATTTGAGATTTGAGTAGAGGAAAAACCAATTACCAACATTGTAAAAATAGAATTTCTAGCACCACAGTATATATTGCAGAGTCTTGTGGTGCCATGATTTATTTAATTTCCATTTGTCTCAATCTTCCAAGACATCCTTATTACGTGTACCTTTATGCATTTATGTGAGTGTGTACATAAGTTAAATTCCTTGTATTAAAATTAATGAGTCAAAAGGAATGCACTCTGAAAAATTTGAAGAACATGGCTAATTCCATGCTTGCTTGCTCAGAGATCTTACTTTACTCACCACTAGCAGCATGAGTGTCTACTACTCACACCTTGATACTACATATCCTCAGTCTTTTCTATTTTTGCTAACCTGTTGGTCCAAAATTAATACCATTTTAACGAGCATTTCACTAAAAGCTAGTAGGTTCAAGAATTATTTCTCACAATTAATCACCCATGTTCATTTTAAGAATTACCTGGATCATCAGTGAAATGGCAAAATAGAGAAATCTAAAAGTTCATCTCTCTACAAAAGCGATGAATAAATTGAAAAAGTTGTAAATATCATCTGTCAGCAGAACTCTTGAAAATAATCAAAAGCTTACAGCAACCAAGGGAATGCTTAATCAAGAAATATATCTGAATCTCATTAAGAGTTTGTTGTGGCAATTAACACTTGCCTTAGCTTATGCTCCACTCCTATGATTGGGAGGAGCTTCAAAAGCAGTAGCCTTCATTCTTCCTGCAAGTGTTCATCCAGGATTGGACAGAACAGACCTTATTCTAAATAATAATAATAATAATAATAATGTACTGGGGATTGAACCCAGGGCTTTCACATTGAACAATCTCTTCAGCTTTATCCTTAATTTTTTTATTGTGAGACAAGGTTTGATTAAACCACAGAGTCACCCAGGATGGGCTCTATCTTGTAATCCTCCTGTCTCAGCCTCCCGGTGCTAGGATTCAAGGTGGGCTTCACCAAGCCCAACTGGTTGATTGTTTTGACCTGACACCAGTTAGGGCTGAGGTGGCTAGTCTGAAAGGTGTTTGCTGAAAATATTTAAATGTTTTAGATTTTCTCATATGGGGCAAAGAATAACAGAAGGGGTAAACAATAGAAAACTGAAAAGTCCAGAAGGAAAGACCAGGAAGTGACATTCTCGTGGCATTTAATACTGTATTTGGAGTTCTAACCAGTATTACCAGACAAGAAAAAAGTAATCATAGCACAGCAATTAAGGTACTTGCCTAGCCTGACTTCGAGGCCAGCCTAGGCTACATAGTGAGCTCAGGACCAACCTGAACTACAGAGTGAGACCTGGCCTCTAAAAAAAAAAGGGGGGGGGAGAGAGAGAGAGAGAGAGAGAGAAAGAGAGAGAGAGAGAGAATCAACATTTGAAAAAGAAGTAGAACTATTTCTATTCAATTCATTGTTGACATATATGGTAACCCTAAGGAATATACATACACACTCACAAAATTGGAGCTAATGAAAAATTTCAACAAATTTACAAGACACAATAGTAACATAAAAAATTCAATTGCACTTTTTGTACAGTAGCAATGAGCAATCTGAAAATAAAATTAAGAAAACAATGTCATTTACATAGCAGAAAAAAAATATTTAGGAATAAGCTTAACCAAGCAGGTATAAGGTATGCTGAAACCTAAGAAATGTTGCTAAAAGAAATAACTTAATGGAAAGTTATTCTGTGTTAATGAATTTGAAGACTTAATTTCTTAAGAAGGCAATACTATGGATTCAATGCAATTCCAATAAAAATCCCAATAGTCATAATTAAAGTAACAGAAAAAACACTCCTAAATTCATTTGGAGTTTCAAAGAATCACAAAACTTCTTTAAAAAGGAAGAGAATTGAAGGGCTCACATTTTCCAATTTCAGAACTTATTACAATGAAAAAGGTAGTACTTATACAAGGATATGCAAAAAGACCAAAGAACAGAATTGAGAATCCATAAATAATGCATACATCTGTGATCAGATGGATTTTGACAAGGGGGCCCAGGACCATCAAATGGGGAGTAAATGATTTTTGATGAATGGTGCTGCAACAACCGTACACAAACGTGCAAAAAGTGAGCCACCAATCTTACACCATCTTCAAAAATTAGACCAAAATAGCTGAAAAATCAAATGAACTAAAACTACAAAAGTCTTAGAAATAAACCTAATTGTAAATATTTGCAACCTTAGATTAGGCAGCTTAAGTATGAAACCAAAAACACAAGAAATAAAACTAATAAGTAATACATGGGACTTTATCAAAATTAAAATTTTTGTGCCTCAGTGGATACCAGGAAAGTCAAGACAATTGATAGGCTAAAATTATGCAGAAATATAAGTACACAGAATATTTACAAACTCTCAATTTGCTGATCCTCCAAAAAACTACTCAGTGTCCATCAACAGATCAATGGATAAAGAAAATGTAGCATGCATATAAAATGGAGTACTATTCTCCCATAAATAAAGATAAATTTAAGTCATTTGTGGAATATGGATGCACTTTTAGACCGTTACACTTAGTGAAGTGAATCAGACTTACAAGGTTAAATGTCACATGGATTCTTTAATACGAGAAACCCAGAGTCCAAATAAGTAAGAGCCAAACAAGAGAGATGGTAAGAATTACGGAGAGGATTTTGTGGAAAGGGAGGGGCCTGTAAGACAGGGTGGGAGGGCAGGAAAGGAGGAGGGGAGTGATAGTTGATGATGATGCAATATGGGTGTGCACCAGTTCCTCAAGTTTAATATAGCTATAGTGTGTCATAAATAACAACTTTTGGGGAAAATCCCACTTAAAATGGCCAAAGTAGACATTTCTTCAAAGAATATATAGAAATGGCCAATAAGCATATGAAGAGATGCCCAACATAATTATTCACTAGAATAATGCAAATAAAAACGATAATAAGATATCACTTGGAGCTGGAGGAATGGCACAACGGTTAAAGTGCTTGTCTAGGAAGCACAAGGCCACAAATTTGATTCCCCAGCACCACATAAAGCCAGGCTTGGTGGCACACACCTGTAATCCCAGCAGTCAGGAGGCTGAGACAGGAGGATTGCTGTGAGTTCAAGGTTAGCCTAGGCTACATAGTTCAGGACCAGGCTGTACTGCACAGTGAGACTGTTTCAAAAAAAATCATTTATTTAGGTTGGCTGTAACTAAAACAGTAAGTGTGAAAATAAATTTGAACAAGAATTTGGAGAAACAAATACTCTTTATACATTGTTGATGTGAATATAAAATAGCGCTTTTGAAAAGTTTTCTAGTTCCTCAATAAATTAAACATAGACTTACCACAGAGTGGTTACATACTTGAGAGAATTGGAACCGCGTATGCTGCAAAACTTATACATGAAGAGAAGCATTATTCATAGCATCCTAAAAGTGGAAATAACCCAAATATCTACCAATTTGTAACTGGATAACAAAAGGTGATAGATCTATATAATAATTTGTTATTCAGGTATAAAAATGGACGTATACGGATACATGTTTTAATGTAGATGAACCTTTAAGGCATTGTGGTTGAAGACAAATACATAAAGTTACATATTGTGTAATTTTGCTTTCATGAAACTCCCAGAATAAATAAACCCATATATTTATGTAGTTTGTAGGTTTAGGTGGAATGTAGATTAATGGTTGCCATATTTTGGGCATGGGGAAATGTGAGTGGCTGCTTAATATGTACAGGATGCTTTTTGTAGTGATGAAATGTTCTAGAATTAACTAGTGATAATAGTTGACAGTATGGTGTTTGTATTTTCATTATAAAGGTTATATTTTACTAATTTGTAGAATTGTTTATATGTGATGGATGTTAATCCTTTGTTTTATATGCTTTCAGTATTTTCTCCCAGTCTTTCACTTGAGTATGAAATTTGCTAGCGATTTCACTTACAGTACAGAAATTAAACATGTTTACATACAGTGACCTGTTAAGCTTTTCCCTAATGGCATCTAAATTTGAAACTTAAGCTATGTAGTCCCCACCCAACGATTATAATAATGTTTTCAACATTTTTTTCTTCAATGCTGCTGAGCTTCTATTTTTTAAATGCAGTTTTAAAAGCATTTGAAATTGTCTCATTGTGTTCAGCATGAACTGAGGGTTTATATTTTCTTCCCAAGTGGCATTACACAATTCATTGAATACTTTGGTGGTTTCGTTAATGATTTGAAACATCAGTATCATGTTTTGATCATAACATTGGAAATCTAGCATCCCTTCACATTTAGATGCAGAGGTTCCTATGTAATGGTTTATGGTCAGTGGAGCTTATTTGATTATGGACATGCTGAAATAATGAGGGTTCTACCTAGGCGGTTATTTTCCCCCATAAGACACTTCTGTGCCACTTTAATGATTTCATTGTCTCCACAAATTTGCTTGATGGCACATTCAACTGCTCAGGCCGCCAGAACAAAATACCATTGACTGGGTAGCTTACCCCAGGAGTCCCCACCCTCAAGCTGAAGACCCTTCTGGTCAGTGGCATGGGAGGGATGGGGCCACTGGGATAGAGGAGGAGCAAGTGGAGCTCTGCCTCCTGTCCACGAGCTCCTAGCAGGACCTACTGCACTTGCTGACCTGGCAGGAGAGGCTGCTTCTCGCTGTTTCAAAGCCAGCCTCCACCAAACTGCTGCATAACAAGTCCCCCCAACCCAGTTCCTGTCCTTGGGAAATGGTCTTCAGCTAAACTGGTCCCCGGTGTCCAAAAGCCTAGGTATCACTGGCTTAAACAATGGGCATTTTATTTTCTCATAACTATGAAGAACTTCGTATCTAAGCTCAAGGTGCTAGCAGTTAGGTTTTGTGGTTTTGCTGAGAGTTTTCTCGCGGTGCAAACAGCTGCCATCCCTGCGTATGCCCACATGGACCTTCTTTGGTATGTTTGTGTAGAAAGACAGGGTTACTTTATGACTTCTGGTGTCTTTTTTTATGAGGAAACTAATCCTTAGAGGCTCCAACTTCAGATAGAGCCGCTCTGGAGGTTGAGGCTTCCATGTGTAAATTGTGCATAGGCACAAACATTTGGGCCATACAATTCAGACCCCGGGCTTCCAAAATTCATGTCCTTCTCCATGTGAAATAAATCCACTGCATTCCAACAGCCCCAAAAGACTTAATTCATTCCAGAATCAACTCTAAACTTTGGACTTTATAGAGTCCAAAGTCTCACCTAAGTCTCATCTAATCAGATACGGGTGAATCTCCAGATAGCATTCACCCGAAGGCAACATTTCTCTCCAGCTGTGAACCTATAAAACCAGGTAAACTGTGACCTTCAAAATACAATTTTGACACAGGCATACGACAGACAACTCCATTGCAAAGGGGCAAGTCAGAAGGAAGCAAAAGGTAAAGGGCGCCATGCAATTTCAAAACCTAGGAAGGAAAATTTTATGATCCCTTAAGGCTAAAGAAAGAGTAATCCTCTGTGGCTTGAATCCCCACTTCTTAGACTCACTGCATCACACCATTGTTTCCACAACCTTAGGCAGTGAACTTGCACTTGAAGATCTGCGTGTGTGGAGGGAAGAGACCTGAAAATTTCCCTTTAGTTTGGCATATTGATACTTCATGGGTAGGATCATGTGGAATCAAGGAGAAATCAGCCTTGTACCTCCAATCTGTGGTGGGAGTGGCAACTCTGTTGATTTCTGAATCACCTTTGAGATTTCTCTTCCCTTGAAGAAAAAGCTTGAAGCTGTGTAGCTGCATAGCCCCACACTGTAGAATCCAAGCGTGACAGCTTTCCTTTGTCTTCTCTGTTCTCTTCAGTTCAAACTGGCAGTATTTATGCTTATATTGATATTGATATTCAGCCACTCCCTTAGGGTTCTCTTCAACACATACTTTCTTATTGTTTGCAATTTGGACAGGATAAAACTTGTTCAAACCCTTAAGTTCTAGTTCCTTTTTTCTTAGCAACTTCTTTTTTTCCCCAATTCATCATTCTGCTAGTATATTTTACTATTTTTTTTGTAGAAATCTCCTCAGCTATCTGGGCCTTGTGATACATATCTGTAATCCCAGAACTCTGGGAGGCTGAAGGAGGAGAATCTCAAATTTAAGTCCAGCCTTGGCAATTTAGCAACTTATGAAAACTCAAATAAAAAAAAATGAAAAGGGCTTGAGACGCCACTCACTGTCCTGGGTTCAGTGCCCAGTGCTGAAAAAAATCAAAGCTAAATATTCAATTTCATCATTCACAAGTTCCAACATTCAGAAAACATTAGAATTCAACGAAGTTCTTTGGCACTTCCTAACCTTTTTTGCCTCTTCTCTGAGTCCTCATCAGACGTACTTTTAAGTTTATATTTCTATGAACAGTCTCTTTACAACAATGTAGGCTATTTCTAGCGCACACCTTAAATCTCTTCCATTGTGTACCCATTATTCACCTTGAAAGCAACTTCTGCTTCTGCAATTTTATGCATTTGTCAAAGCAGCACCTCATTTTTCAGGACCAAAATCTGTATTAGCTAGGATTCTCCAGAGAAGCAGAAGTAACAGGTTATTTATTTGTTATAAGGAATTGTCTTGTAAAATCTTGGAAGCTGGCAAATCCTACAATCTGCACTCAGCAAGCTAGGGACATAAGAAGGTCAACCCTTCTGTCATTTTCAGGGCTTCAAGTGATTGGACAAGGGCCACTTACACTACGAAAGGTAATTAACCTTACTCACTCTACCAATGCAAGTGTTAATCTCACCCAGAAACATCCTCATTGGCACATTTAGAGAAATGTTTGACCAAACATCTAGGCAACCTGTGGCCCAGTCAAGTTGATCCACCTGGGAGTAGGAGGGAACTCTTTTTTTGTCTGTCTTTGAGTTTAGACATTGAGTTTTTCCCTTTGCTTTCATATTCCAACTGAAATATCCTGTTTCTGGGTCTCAAGTCTGGTGGTCTTCAGACTAACACTACACTGTGTCACTTGTGTCAACAGCTGGCTGCAAATCTGGGGACTTTTCTGCCTCCATATTTGCATGAACTAGTTATTCAAATCTCTCTCTCTCTCTCTCTCTCTCTCTCTCTCTCTCTCTCTCTCTCTCTCTCTGTGTGTGTGTGTGTGTGTGTGTGTGTGTGTGTGTGTGTGTTTGTAAAATGTATCTCCTATTGATTCTTTTTCTTTGGAGGATTCTGGCTAAAAGAGTGGGTGCAACCACTATTATTAATTCCATTTTTGATAGTAATTTGAAGTCTCACAGAAGTGAAATTTTGTGCATTAAGTCTTTGTAAAGGAAGTTACAAAGACTAAGTCTTTCAGACCACAGTCTCTTGTCTGCTCTGTAATCATTACTGAGAATGCACATTGTGAATATCTTCACTGACTGTTCATGTTTTATATTTTATCGACTTTTGTGAGCCATCAGTAAGTAGTTCCTCTGAGTTCTTAGCATTGCATTAGTGGTGAATGGCAAAGATTCTTTCCTTCCTTCTGATATGATCTTAAACTATGAAGAAGGCCAGTGATCACAAAAGGAAGATATCCAAGCAAGTGCCAGTCTCGTATTAGAAAAGGACTCATCAGTAATCCATGATGGTCAACTGTTATTACTACTGCTTTTAATTTGTTCAATCATTAATTAAATCAAAAAGTATCTGGTGAGTGTTGTTTAAGAATCTATCCTAATCCTTGAGGCTACAATAATGAATAAGATAGATGAACCCCTATTATTGTGAAGTATAGTGGCAGAAACAGACACTAAACATCAGAGATTACCTTTATAAAACTCAACATTTAAAAAAAGATTAGGTGGAGTCAAGATGGCAGCAGTGTATGATTGCTTTGTTAGTGGCTCGCCATAAACTCAATAAGACAGAGCTATACAAAGGAAAATCCTTAATGGTTTACCTTTGAAAAATATGGGAGGGCCTGAATCTGAAGGATGATAGCAGAACTGGCAGAAAAGGTAGAAATTTCTCCAGGGTGGTGGAGACGGGGAAAACTCCTCAGGTGAGTACACCAGCCAGAAAGAGGCCTCGGGAGAAATAACTGAAATCCAGCATGCAGCCAAACAAATAAGGAAGGCCCTGAGGGCTGCAAGCTTCAGTGCTAAAGCGCTGTGAACTGTTACTTAAGTGTGGAGTTAAGGCCAAAATGTCAAAAGAGCCTCCTGGGCAGTACTTGAGGGGTGATCCAGCAGCACCACACTGTGGAGACAGTGGAGAGAGAAAAAGGAAAGTCCGACTTTGAACTGTTCTAAGTAATAGCACATGGACACAGAACACTCCCAGGAACTTTGGGGACTCTCCTTGCTGGTAACAGGGATGGAACTTACATAAGTGACAGCAGTGAAGAAAGGAGAAAAGACTGCAGACCTCCTAAAAGATTTAACCCAACAATAATAGCACGACAGGAAAGGAAAGCAGAAGTCTCTTCCTCCTTCCACAGAAACACACAGAGTTGATTATACCTGGGAGTGGATTGCCCAAGGGACTAGGTGTGGGAGGGTGTGTGTGGAGGCCTTTGGGTTATAAGGCCAAAGGCACTGCCTGCTCTCAGCACAGAACCCAGTATGTGTTTCGTTGGAAGGAGACTTCTATCCAGATAACAAAGGAAAAAATTTTTGGAGGTGGGATTTACCTCAATTGTTCTTTGCATATATTTTGGACTTGTGATTATTATTAATAATATTATTGTCTTTTTGGGTTTGTTTGGCTCTGTTAATTGTTGCATTTCTTTCTCTTTTAAATTGTTTTTTCCCCCTATTTTGAATGGCCTTTCTATAGACTCTAGTGTTATCCGTTACCTATTTCTACCACTTCCTCTGTTTCTTCTTTGTTCATGCCTCTTTTATGTAGCCATATTTATTGCCTTCTGGGTTTTGACGAGAGTCTTGTCTTGCTCTGCTCTATCCTACTTACTCTTCTATTTCCTCTTTTATCTCCCAAACTAACCCTTGGTCTCAGTCCTCGTTTTCCCTACCCCATCATTCTTACTAATCATACTGTTAAGCATTAATATCTTCTGGATATATGGGGTAGCCTGTTAGGAATCTATAACTTTTGCTACATAATTGTACACAGGACATTAACACAGATTTCTTTTTTGTTGTCAACAATGGTATAGTGTTGCCCTTAATATGCTTTGTATTCAAGAAGCTCAGAAAATCTAAACACAATAAACACGAGGAAAGTGATACAAAACCACATCCTAATTAATTTAACCAAAAACCAGAGATAAACAAAAGAATCTTAAAAGCAGTTAAGGGGAAAAAAAAGTTACTATAATCAATGGGACACAGTGCAAACAGTAACAAGTGGGAATGAGGTGATGAAAAAAAAAAACTGGATGAAGAAACTTCCAGTCAAGATGGCAGCTGAGTAACAAAGCTGCACAATGTCTCCTCATGGACCTACCTAAAAAGTTGAGAACATAATAAATCTCCTGTTCAATGTAGCTAGGACAGGGAGGAGTGCCCCAGCAATTGGAAGGAGACCACAGGAAGGTCAGAAACCCCCAAAACACATTGAAAGCAGAGGTAAACAGCAGCCCAGGAAACTGCCCCAGGCTGACTGTGAACTGCTTGGAGGCACTGGCATCTGCAGAGGAAAGCCCACCCAGAACTTCTGACCAAGATAGAAGAGAAAGGAACCCCCCAACAATTGAAAGGAGGCCAAGAGGAAAGTTAGACATTCCGAAGACATATTGGAAGTGGAGGAAAACAGCTGCCCCAAAAGAAGCCTCAGGCCAACTGAGTGTGGCCCTGAGCTGCCGTCATCCACAGACAGGAAAGCCTGGAGCCCAGGCCTTGATAACTAGGTTAGCGCAGATCCAGAGGAAGTGGGAATTGACAGGAGCTGGTAACCCCAGCCTGCAAAAAACGGGCCTGCAGGTAGTGCATACTACAACCATGTGAGCCCTCCCCCCGCAAGAAAAGGCCTCCTGGAGCCTAGATGAGAAGCAGTGCTCTGCAGCCATTACAGGCAATGACATAAGAGGGGCCATTTTTAAAAAAAGCCTAAGACTGAGCTATTTAGAGGAAAAAGAAAGCTCAGAAGAGCAGAGCAGACCTTTTGGGGTCACTCTTAAATAGTGCCTAGCAAGAAGCTGGTGCAAGAGACAGTCTGGAAAGACTGCCAACCTCCTGAAAGGCTCGGGTATAGTGGGAGCACCTTCAAGGATGAAGAGCCTTACCCTCAGCGGAGGGAAGCCAAGATAGGCAAGAGAGCTTTGCTGAGGGAGCTGGGGGTGAACAAGACAACTCAGAAGCCATCAGACTGTTAGGACCTCTCTTACTGCCTACTCCCAGCACAGAACCCAGAGAATTTCAGCTCCCCTTACACACGCTCATAGCCATTTAAAGAAACCTTTTGTCTAGGCCTTTAAAGTGAAGTCCCTCAACAACAGAAGCACAGGAAGAAGCCAAGGCGACAGGACACACACACACAAAAAAAATGCCTGTGACCCCAGAAATTAATGTCGTTGGCCCTGAAATAGCAGAACTCATAAGGAAGGAAATCAAAAAGTAAATAAATGAGCCAAACAGCCAGTTCAAACAAGATATTCTCAAAAAGTGTAAGCCTTGACCAGAGGGCTTAAAGAAGAACTTCCTAAACAAATAGTGGTCCTCATGTACACAAAGCTCACTGAGCATATAGAAGCTACAAATACAAAGGTGGCTGAAGTAACTAAGGAAATGCAAGATATGAAGGAATATTTTGATAGAGAAGTGGAAATTTTGAAAACAAGTCTAGCTGAAATTCAGGATATGAGAAACACATTTGAAAGCATGGGGAAGTCGACTTGAACATTGGGAGGATAGAATTTCAGACCTTGAAGAAATGGCTAAGGAAAAAAATGCAATAATTACACACAACTCTAGAATTAGAAATGACCAAAGAAAGATAGAAATGATAGAACAAAGAGAACCAATTATGACTGTGGGAGAAAGAGCAGAAGACAGCACCAAAGGTATAAAGAATTTATTCACTAGAATCATGCAAGAAAATGTCCCCAATCTAGAAAAAGAAATTAATTTTCACGTACAAGAAGCTTATAGAACACCAAATACCTCAACCATCAATGAGACTTGTCACGATATATCATAATCAAAACCTCAGAAATCCAACATAAAGAGAGAACATTAAAAGCAGCAAGAGAAAACCAGACATTATTCTACCAAGGCAAACCCATGTGAATTACTGCAGATTTCTCAAAGCAAACTTTAAAGGCCAGGAGAGCCTGGAGAAAAATCTTTTCAAGCTTTAAAAGACAGCAAGTGTCAACCCAGGTTGTATCCAGCAAAATTATCCCTGAAAATTGAAGGGGAAGTAAAAATTTTTCATGACCAAGAATCCCTAAAGAAATTTGCAACCACTAGCCCAGCATTGTAGAAAATACTTGAAGGAATCTTTGAGAGAGATAGAGAGATAAGTAGCACCAAAGAAAATGGAGAAAAGGAAACATCTAAAGAGAAAGTGTAACAAAAAATAGATTGGTATTTGAATCATTTGATTGGTATTCTACAAAAACAGTACCAGCTTTCTCATAAAATCTGTGAAACGTTCCCCATAATTATTATTTTATTAGTATAATAGTTTGCAAAACATAATTATATTCAACGTGGGGAATTGGTATAAAATGTTTTTCAAATAGGTATGCATGAATTTATGGATAGATAGGTAAATAAACAGATAAGCCAAACTTGCAAAATGTTAGTAATTAGTGAAATGTGAGAATATAATTTATGAAAGTTAAAAATTCTGAATTAACTAAGTATGCCATCATATCTATTGCTTTATGTATAATATACTTTGTGCTATAGACTTAAGGCCACTTAATGTAATTCACTTAGGTGGTCTATGATGTAAATTTATCCTAAGAAAACCGATGGATGTAATGATAACCTGAATGCCTTTTGAATGTACAAACATTTACCTTTCAGTACTCAGCTAAGGAACTTGAAATTTAACTTCTGCGTTTTTCTCACACTTTTTAGCCTTATGAATTTCATTGTTACAGTTCTTTTCTTATGTGGACTGCTGGGTGAGGCCATGTTAAAGAATCTGAACGAAGATATAGTAAGGTACAAAACAAAAACTTTCTACAAATTGTCCCAATGAAGGGTTCTTCTGGATGCAGAGAAGAGGCATCAAGATATGGCCAGTACATCCCATTTTAGATGTGGGAAGCTGAGCTAAAGAGTGGAGATTTGAGTGATGAAGTGAGTCAGATGCAGAAGATTAAATATGATCAATATTGCGTGGTTTCTCTGATTTGGGAAACCCAGCATACAGACCTTCTATAGAACCAAATGGGTGTGATAGTTAGAGTTAGGGGGATGGGATGTGTGTGGGAGGGCCAAAAATTTGAAGGGATTGTAAAGTTGGTGTGATACATATGTGCACAAAATACTCAAGTTCATTGTAAATGCTATGTATCACATATATTTATATTTTTAAAAATGGGGGAAAACCTGGATGAAACATTAAGCAGTTCTTGCTTGATACCTTCTGGACCTGCAGGATTTCCTCTCTGGCTGCTTTTAAAAATTTCCCCCCATAGTTGAATTTTCATTAGTATATGTTTGGAGTCCACTATAATTCCATTCATTCTCAGGCATTGGTACATGTATATAACACATCTGATTCATTTTACTTCGCCTCCCCTCCACCTTCGTCCCCATCCCCAGAGCCCATCCCGTCTCCAGAAAGCCCACCTCCCTGCTTTCTGTCACTCTCTATTATTTTGCTCTTTAAGTTGTATGTTTTAAGTTTCTCATATAAGAGAAACTGCAATAATTAACTTTCTGAGTGTGATTTAGTTTGGTTACCACCATGTGCTCAAGTTTGATCCATTTTCCTACAAATGACTCACTTTTACCCTCCTTTATGGTAGGATATTACTCTATTGTGAATTTATTTTACCTTTTCTTTATCTACTTATTTGTTGATGGACATATAGACCACTTGCTCTGGCTTCTAAAGAGCTGAGTGTTCTGGCCTTTTCTTAAAGCTATTTACTCTTCTATATACTTCAAATAAAGTAGTAGCCTTTATCTTAAGTTAGCCAGAGTTGGATATTCCTATTCATAATAAAACCCTGAAGTCATATGAGGATGAATATATATTAAGTGCTTACTGTTTGCCCAGGGCTGTGCTGTTCACTGGGGGAGTGCTTACTATTGCTATCTTTCATCAGTAAGAGAAAAGGCTGCAAGTTAACTCCACACACTTTCACTACAAGTGCTATAAGAGAGAGACACTAGGGGACTCAATCCTAGTTCTTCACAGGAGAGTAAGTAGTATCATTACATCAAGCTTCATAGAAGCCACAGAAGCACTCATATTGAAATTATAATACTTCTCTGTAGTTGAAATAACTATTTCAGGGCTGTGGCATTAATCGTTACAACTGTGTACCAAGTATCTTTAGAGGTCATATGCATTGTACTCTGAAGCACATTTGAGTCGATCCCTCTTGCTCGCCACTCAGGGACATCCTGCATAGTGCCACCTATGTGAGAAGCAGCTCTATGACAAACCAGTGCCAATTATTTGTGGAATCTGCACTTGAGATTTATTATTAGCTATGAGGGGATGGTTACTCACTTGATATTTTAGGCATTTAAAAGATGAAGGGGCAGTTTGAGGTAACCATATACGGATTCATTTCTATTGCACTCCATTAAAATATAAGCACGATGACATTAGCATTAAAATGTTGGGATTGTGGATGCGGCTCCACTGATCATGACCTTTAGCAACTTTGGAGGCTTAGAAATTGGCTCCGAAGTGACTTTTTCATTGGGACATTTAGGCTCTTGTTTTGAATAGGACTGGTGTAGATTCTTTGGCACAATTGATTTGGGGCTCAAATTTAAAAGTACTATTTTCTCTAACAGAAGCATCTGGATTTACATCTCACATATCGCTTGATCCGCAGCCAAAGGTCTCTTGAAAGTGGATTTTGGTTTGAAACGACATGATTCTCCTGGCCTTCCCCTCAGCATTCCTACTGCGTCTCATTCCCCCACTGTTCCTTGTGTGGCCATCCCTGGGGTTCTATCTCTAAAATATTCTTTTACTAATGCTCATGGTGATTTGAAAGTGAGATTTATTCATCTTTGAGATAAATTTTGTGTCATTTAATTTCTTCAAGGTGTGGAAACATTAAAATCAATCATTTTTAAAAATAAAAATTTTAAAGTCCTCTTCAATTTATTACATTTTAGAAAAGTTAAAGCAGACACAAATTTCCGGGGGCTGGGGCCATAGTTTGGATAGGGTACTTGCCTAGAATGTGGAAGGCTCTGGGTTCAATTCCTAGTAAAATAAATACATAAGTAAGTTTGTTAACCCATAGATGTTCATAATAGGCCACAAAACTCAGTGAAATTAAGAAAGTAACTAGAGGGCCCTAGAGTCTCCAAAGTAAAATTTGCCGGTGCAATGTACTTTAGGTTGGACCGTAATCTCACATACAACCTTCTGCAGGGCATGGTGGCATGTTCCTGTAATCCTACCTCATGAGATTGAGGCAGGAAAATTGCATGTTTGAAATCAGCCTGAGTAAATCAGAGTATCTCAAAATAAAAAATTGAAACAGTCTGAGAATTTAACTCAACGTTCCCTGTGTTCAATTTGCAGCATTGCAAAATCAAGGCAAAATACACATTCTTTAAATTTAGTGCAAGTATATCTAGCAGATCCCTCCTCATGGAGAAACAGATGAGACGGGTGATGTGCGCAGTCAGGGATGACCCCAGGCTTTCTTCCCTGACCCCTGCTACTCATTAGTGCATCCACCAGAGGGCAGGCAGTAAAAGAGAAAAGAGGAAAGGATGGAAGGCTCTTGCCACCCAACAAAGTTCAAAGCTCCCTCAATCCACCTTTGAACTCCATTCCCTTGAAGTCCCATGGGTCTACCTTATATGCATAATGGCACTGCTTAAGATAAAGACACAGGGACCAAATCATGACTGAACCACTTCCAGGTATAAGCAAGACACTGTTCTAGGCCCTGAGAGTATGGCATTAAGCAACACAGACCAAAACAGTTTGTAGAACTGACAGGCTAGCATTGTTTTAGCATCCCTGGCCTCAGTTTCCTTGTCTGTATCCTGGGGACAATATCACCAGAGTTCCTGGGAGCATTTAAATAGGATGCTTAAACACCTAACAGAGTTTATTATACTTTAATTTACAGCTGATACCTAGTTTTACATAGCATCTCTAAAATTTTATTTTTATTATATTTTACAATCCATATATAGTTTTACTTATTTACAACATTGTTATAACTTACATCATGACTATAAAGTTTTGCATTCTACTAGACATCATTTCATAAACACTTTCCTGAGTGTTGCCACTGAGTGTTTTAATGGTTATGTAGCATTTCATTGTGAATTTATCATAATACTTAAACATTGTTTTATTAAGCCTATCTGTGGTGGACCAAGACAATTTGGAGAAAAGGTAAGGAAGGCCCTGCTTTTAGGGTGTTTTTGTACAGCGAGGTCCTCCAGTGGAAAGATTCCCTCCTCAAGGGAGGAGGCAAGCTTGCAGATTCAGAAAATAAACATCTCACAGGACTTGGGAAGTTCCTGAAATGTATCGGAGTCACAAGGCTCCTCCCCAGTGGTATAGAAGCAGTAAACAACAGCTGGGGAGGAGACTCTGCTACTAGCTGAGCTGCCTAGGAGTCAAGCAGTGAGCTCCAGGGTGCAGCTTCTGTGAGTCATTCGCTCTGCTGGCTGGGATTTCTGGTTTACGCTCCTACACCTGACCCCTCGCTCATATTCCTGTAGTTAATCTCAATCAACTCACTGGTTCGCCAAGATGGACTTGGGTGCTGTCCTTACTCTGGTCTCTTGTCTGTGCTGTATCTGAAGTAAAGACATTTTTTTCATGCCTCCCAGGGAAAGTACAACACAACAGGTGTTAACTGAGGGTGCAGACTTCAAAACAATTGCCTGAGCCATCAGGACATCAGGTGCATGGAGTGAGGTGACAGAAGGAAGAATGATGCACAAAATAAAAAGGTACTGGAGACAGATGGCACACTTTTGCCAAACTAACAGATGAGAAATAAAGACTATTACCGCAAAGGAGTGCCTCGTTGTTACATCACCTCAGGGGTGGGGCTGTTTTGCAGGAGGAGCACCTGTGGCATTGAGAGTGAACTCAGCAAACCGGTGTCTCTGAGTTGAGAGTGCTGATAGCGCACTGGGCATGGAAATTTTGATGCATTAGTATGAATCGAGCCTGGCTTGCAGTGTAATTTGCATATCTGTGGTTTGAGGTTATGCGTTATGCCATATCTTTATTTTGCCCTGAAGAATAGAATTGGTTGAATGGTTAAAATTAAGCAATGAATCCTTGATCTGAAATAATTTGGTAAAAATAAGCAATTTTGTGGTTTACAAAAACAATGCATTATGAAATATTTTCAAATCTACAAAAAAGTTACAAGTGCTGTATAAAAATCTTCATATCTCATTAACCTAAATTCTTGTTTACTGTGTTTGTTTTGTCTTCCTTTATATATGTGAGGTATAAACTAATGTGCATATATAGAGAAAATGTATGTATCATGTGTAAAATTTTATGTTAACACATTTTAACATATATAACTACATATATATGTATTTACATATATATAAAACTGCATATATATTTACATATATAACTGCATATATATGTAGTTACATATATGACTACATATATATATATATATATATATATATATATATAAAACCTGAGCTAATTGAGAGTAAGCTGAACACACGTCCCATTGTCCCTAAATATTCCAGTGTATATATCCGTAGACCGTGTCTGCACTTCTAACTACAAGTATACAACTCTCACTCAGAAAATCCACACTGGCAAAATGATACCATTGGTCTGTAGCATCATCTTCACCAACCATCCTAACAATGGCTTTTTCTGGTCCAGGATTCCATCCAGGAACATCTAGCTGTCAGCACCAGTGCATCCAGCTATTACTTTCCATCTCTTTAGGCTCCTCCAATCTAAGACACTTCTGTGATTTTCCTTTCTTTCATACTCTTAACAGCTTTAGAAACAACTGGTTTTCCATTCTGTAGAATGACCCACAAGTCTCCCCACAACTAGACAGTTTCCATATTTCCTTGGCAGGAATATCTCAGAAATGAAACTGCTTTCTCAGTGCATCACGTTGGAGAACACACAATGTCACTGATAATGTTAACGTTGATCACATAGTATGTTGGCGTCTGCAGTTCTCTCCACCATAAAGTTGCCAATTTTTTTCTTTGTAATTGATAACTATTTTATAAGTCGATACTTCCAGATCACGCCAGTGTTCTGTTTCTCATTCTCTGCCCACTGTCTTTAGCTTCCTGAATCATGGTGGCCAAATGGTGATTCTCCATTTATATCAATCATTCCACATTTATTGATTTATTCATTTAATATATTTAGTTTGCATTCTACTCTAAAGAAGAGAAGGGATTCTACTCTGCTCCAAATATCTACTGCTGTATATCAGACTAGCCCCAAATTTAGTTACTTAAAAGAATTATTTATGAGCTCATTAATCTGCGATCTGGGCAAGAAGATATATCAGCTAGAGTATGCTTCATACCGGACTAGGTGTTCACATTCAAGTTAGCTTACACGGTGGCCTACTTGGTGCTGGCTTATGGTTGGGACTTTCACCCAGGACCCCTACATGAGGCCTTTTCATGTGGCTTCCTGGTTTCATTCCAGCATTGTGGCTGAGGTTCAACAGCAAGCACTGCAAGACAGCGAAGTTGAAGGTAGTGGCTTGTTTTTCCCTGACACAACCTCAGAAGTCACATAGCTTTTGCTTCCACTATATTCTCTTTGTTGGGACAGTCCCAAATATCTACATAAATTTAAGGGAAGGAACACAGCCCTTTCTACTGGATAGCAAGACTGATACTTGTTGGCAGTCACCCCTGTTCAGGGAGGGCCCAAATACAGCTTTTAACACAAGATGAGGAGAGGCTAACGTCGATTGCAAGACAAGAGCCCAGAAGTGACTCGGCTTCTAGCTTCTATTAGCGCCCAAACCAAGCAACATGTACAAGGATTCGCTTGCCTGTGAATGTTACAGAGTAGTCCCTCAATCAAGTATGTCAACAGGTGCTCTTAGTTAATAGCCAGTGGGAACACTCCCATCTTGTTTACCTTTTGCTCTCTCCTCAACCCTCCCCCAAGGCATTCCTCAGGGAATCTCAGCAGTCTTCTGCCCCGCCTACTCATATTTTTCCTGCTGTTTTTCTTTCTTTTCCCTCCATAGTTAATAAAACATTGAAAGGGGGTAAGAGAAGGGAATGTGAAGTCAATGTGATATATACGTGCGCAAAATTCTCAAGTTCAATGTAACTGTTGTGTTTCACAAGACATACTAGCAAAATTGGGAAAATATCACATTGTAACAATAGCCTATAAGATAGAATATGCAGTGGCAAGAATCTTTGCAGGATATAGTCTGTATTATCCCCAATGTATTTATTCATTTATTTGTTTATATCAATATGGACAGCAGAGTTCCACATTTAAGGCCAGTATAGGCTACACAGCAAAACCTTGTTTCAAAAACAAAAATCAAAAATATGCCAAAATGTACTTATTCCTATTTTATATAGTTGTTTAACCCATTGTTGTGCCTTAGGTCTGGAGTGTCCCTCAAAAGCCTCATGTACCTATGGATACTGTGTACTGTTGGGAGGTGGGACCTGGCTGGGGGATGCTTGGGGCGTGACCTGGACAGGTGTGTGTGTGTGCTCCAACCATCCTCTTATACTTGGCTTCCCCAGTCTGCCATGCCATGAATAGCTCTCCAGCTGTGCCCCTGCAATGTGTGGCCACCATTTCTGGCCGGCCATGTACAGACTGTGACCTTCTGAAACCATGAGCTAAATTAAATTTTTCCTCCCTTAAGTTGTCAGTGTCAAATATTCTGTCCCAACAATGAGAACGTAACTATGACATCCATTTCTGACATTATTTACTTTGGTGCCCAAATTGTCCCAAATTTGACCACTGAGGCCCTGTGGAGGTGGAATATGTGTCCTTTTGACATTTTCCTACAGTTCTCCTGGCACTTCTTTAGTGGATGGTGGTACATGGAAAGCATGTTCTGAGAAATTTGTTCTGGCCTTTGCTATTCACTGTCAGTTCTTTCAGCCCAAACAGGAAGCCCGCGTACGACTTAAAATGGTTTATCTTACAATTTTTCAACTTTATAACAATGTAAAAGCAATACACAATTAGTAGAAAACACACTTAGCATTTTGATCTTTTCCTGAGCTGGCGAAATGCTGGGTGGCATTCTCTTGAGAAGCTGGGCAGTAACAGTGTGCCATAGCTTCTAGTTAGCTATGTGACCGTGGGGAAACAAAAGACTACAGTATACCATAGTGCTAAGCTAGTGTGTTTGCTACGTTAGGGGTATTAAATGCATTTTTGACTTATCATATTTTCAAATTTTGATGGGTTTATCAAAACCATATAATGTCATAAACCAAGAACCATTTTTATATACACATACATACGTCTGTAACTTTTTGTATTGCTAATTATATATAAAACTTAATAATGAAAAATTTTTAATTCCCCCCAGAAAATCAACAACACTTAGTCTGTTTTTTCATATATATATATATATATATATATATATATTATGTATATATAATTTTATTTTTTAATTTTTTTTAATTTTTTTTGCCCTAGGTCTCACTCTGCAGCCCAGGCTGGTCAGGCTGGTCCTGAACTCACGATGGAGCCCAAGCTTGCAGGCTGGCTTTGGGCTCATGGCAAATCTCCTGCCTCGGCCTCCTGAGTGCTGGGATTACAGGTATGCACCACCATGCCTAGCTCATGTGCTGTTGGGGAATCAAACTTGGGTACTTAGTGCTTGAGTTAGTACTTTAACCACCAAGTCATTCCTCCAGCCCCCCCCCCCCCTTTTTTTTCTTGTTTTTAGTACCTTTTCCAGCACTGTGAAACCTGGCATTTATTATCTTTAGTCTAATCCTCACTTAGTTATTCAACCAGCCTCTCAACACCAACCTTCCTCTGCTACTTGTAAACTCCATCTTCAGTGCTCTATAATCTCAGGTATCCGTAGGCATCTTGCCAATGTACAACTTCCTGCACCATGTCAGCTTTTATCTTTGGGTACTGTTATGGCTTGATCTAAATTGTCTTCCAAAAGTCTTCTGTGTGCAGAGGTGGGGTTGTGGAAGGAGTTGGATTACGGTGCTATACTATCAGTGAATTCCCCCACTGGTGCGTTTAAAGCTCAATGTGCTTCTAGGTAGTATGGCCTGGTGGTAGGAGGTGGGCATCCTTCCTCTGCCATGCCCCTCTGCCATGATGTTTGTGCCTTTGAACCAGCTGATCATGGATTGAAATGTCAGAAAATAATAAATCTGAGCAAACGACTGAGCAAAACTAAATCTGTTGGGCACGAAGCCTTGAGTTTGATTCCCCAGCACCACATAAACTGGGTGTGTTGCCCATGCCTGTAATCCCAGCACTAGAGAGGCAGAGGCAGGAAGAATGCTGTCAGTTCGAAGCCAGCATGGGCTCCATAGTGAGTTCAGGACCAGCCTGGGCTACAGAGCGAGACCCTGTCTCAAAAAACAAACAAACAAAAACCCCCAAAACCCCTAGCCAAATTACTGTTTAGACCTGTCTGTCTTCGAATATCCATAGTATTGCATTTTTATATCATCTTTTGAAAATAAAACCTTGATCATGCTGTTTCCCTGCTTAAAAACTTAAATTTTTGGCTTTTAAGCTAAAACGTGTGCACATGCACACACACCCACCCACAAAACCTTAATTCAAGCCCCTGCATGTTTCCCCAATATCATCTCTGGTTTATTTCTGGTTTATTATTCCTCAGTCACTTTCCCAAAGCAGAATCTTCCAAATTCTTGCTTGGCATGGTATTATCTGGCTCTCAGTACTATGGGAACTCAGCCAAAGAAGGAGACGGGAAGTTTCAGTGTGGCATATAAGTGGGCCCTCAGCTGTGCTGGGTTTAAGTGCCCCATCTCCTGCTGAAGTGGAGGAGAGGATCTGGGAACTAACTGTTCCTATAAAAAATGTTCAGTCAATCATCCTATTTTTAACATCATACCTGAACTCCTGCTTTCAGAGATACCTGGTCCCTTCAGTACCCGAGCCATTTGGAGTTTGCAGTATATCTCTAATCTGTTAAGTCAGGTGCTACTTTTTTAACCTTCTTTGTTTTGTTTTCATACTCTGTGTGTGTGTGTACATGCACATACACACTCCTTGTCTGTGTGCCTTTTCTGTTTCCTAGGTGCTTGCAGAGTTTCAATTTTTAATTCCTTTACTATTTTTTGTAGGGTCTTAGGAAGGAGCTTAGATACGTGTATGTGTTTAATTTGCTAGACTGAACTGAAAGTGGAATTGTTTTAAGTAGCAAACACCTGGTTCACTTTAACGCTGATTCAATGAACAAAATTGGATTTCATAGAAGCATGAAATATCGTTAACTCAAAATATCCACTTTATTGGTTCTTACCTTTTCATTGGTCAAGTACATATTTTACTATGTATCTACACCTCTTCCCTAACATTCTAACCCCGTATATGAAAAAATTTGATTTCTGAACTTCATTTGGGGAATACTACTAGAGTCAGTGCCCTCATTTTGCAGATTGAGACCAAGACTGAGACAAGAGGTCATTTGCCTAAGTCTCACAATTAGTGGGTGTTATGGTTTGGATCTGGAATAGCCCCAAAAGGCCTTATGTATTTGGATTTTGCAGATTATAGGTATGTAGTGGAAGACAGGGGTGTGATAGATTATAGATTACAGGTGTTTGAGGATTATAGGTGTAGTGTAGATTAAAGTTGTATGGCATATTACCTAGTGTGTGACCTTGAAGGGGTGGAACACTGAGGCTGGACCCAGAAGAGGTGGGTCACTGGGACACGACCTGGGAGGGGATCTGCTAGTTCTGCCCTTCCTCCCTCACATGTCTTCCATCTGCATGCCACGAACAGCTAAGCCTCTACCATGTGCTTCCGCCACATCCTTTCAACATCACCTTCTGAAAATGTGAGCTAACATAAATCTTTCCTCCCTTTAGTCATGGATTCGGGTATTCTGTTCAGGCAATGAAAGAACAACTACGACAATTGGAGACCCCAAGTCCATAAATATATTCAGATCTCTTGCTCTCCTACCCTTGTTGCTGTTTTTAGATTGAACATATAAAATTTCGGACTCCCAAAACTGATGAGCACATGAAGGCAACCTTTTTTTCTGACTTGATGCTTTGGTTTTTCTCAGGAATTTCATTAGTGGCATAGAAACATTACTTATTTGGACGCCTGGGAGGACAATGCCTCCCTCCTACCGTTAGGGCACAGGGGACCAAGCTTTTTGAAAATCACTGCATGTTCTTTATGGGCACAGACAGTGGAACTATTTGAGATACGATAAGATTTCCTTTATGCCTTATAGGAAGAAAAGGCAGAGCTAGGAGCATTGAAAAGCCAGTGTGAGATGTTAGTTAACTGGCCAGTGTGTAAAAATGGACAAGACACCTACTCTGAGGTTTTCCCTAGGCTGGAAGTTTCCAAGGATACCCAGGACTGAACATGAAGAAGCTTGTGATCAAATTGTAGACCAAACCACCTATCAAGCACTTCTCTGAAAGATCCTGTTCTCCCCCATCTTGTGGGTCTGAGTGTACTTTGACTTCTGGCAGGCATACGCTTGATAGCACTCCTTTGTTGCGTTATTTTCTCTTCCCCAAAGTAGAAAGAAGGAACACTGAGCTGATGTAGAACTGCGACCCTGATCCCTGGCGCTGACCCCAGGGAAATGACGGCGTACAATTTCTCTAGACATTCAAGGCCTTCTGCAGAATTCTTTCATACTGGTAAAAGTTAACTTTTGCTATCCCCCCTGGATCTTTTGAAAATATCTCCTGCAAACGAGGAGGCTAACAATAAAACCCCTACTGTTTGTATAGGCTTTGTAGTTTACCGTGATCTCGTTTAATCTCCCAGCTTGTCTTTTTCCTCAGCGCTTTGTACACAAATGTTATTGATTCCCTCCAGAAGCAGCCATGTGTGGAGGATAAACGGCACAGGAGTGGAGTGTTAGCGCCCACCTCTTCAACTCACTATCCCAGTGCTCTCAGCAAGCTGCTTTCCCTCCTTGGGCCTCAGTCTACACAGGAGGAAAGTGCTTAGATCCCACAGAAGCCAAGACCCTTCTAGTTTCTAACAGGAGTACCGTGCCATTGTGTGGTTTCAGCTGTGGGCGTGGTTGTTCCACACCAAAGGGCCGGGACAGGATGCAGTCTGGTGATCAGGGACAGAGGAGGAGTGGCCTAGCAGCTATGCACTTGTCCTTATCCTTCTCAGGCTGTTTAAGTTCAAGATCCCCAGGGCCCTGCCTGTCCGCCCCCTGCCTCACCGCCGCCATTCAGGGTCTCTTTCCCAGCGTCCTCTTTAAAGGCAGTGGAAGATCTTCAGGTCTCAGATCTTCACATTTCTTGCCCTCTTGACATCTGTGGTCTGAAAGGAACTCGGGCTGCCCGCTTAGGCAGGCTTCCGGAGGCCTCGGCCTCGTGTCTTCCGAAGCTGGGGGCAGGAGGGTGCCTGAACTCAGGCAGTCATTGTTTGGGTATTGACTCAAAGCAGCAGAAGCCACAATGCACAGGAAAAAGGACGAGCTCATGACAGCTAAATGAAAAGATTCTTATCTTGGAAACAGTGGTTTCTTATGCAAAACAGGGGGCGGCCATGTGATTGTGCCCCACGGAGTACATTCAACAACAGGGATTTCAGAAAAAGCTATTTTGCATACTTACGGGAGCAGCAATGGGCCAGATTGTTCATTAATTAAAAAGGGGGGAGGCAGGCGCTGAAACCCACGTTCACACTTACCGTGGAACTGAAACGATGCTTCTTCGCAGTTGTAGTTGTTCAACTGAGAGACAAATGTTTTTTTCAGCGCTAGGAGTGGGCAGCGGGGCGGGGAGGAGAGTCCCAGATAACTAGAACAGATCTCTAAGCCAGTTCTGTTTGGTGTTCCAATGTGCTGTACGGCGGGGGTGCAATTTTTGTTGCCTTTTCTTCCACCCAGGAGATTTATCTTCCAAATTGTTTGAACTGAAATAACCGAGAAAATCCCCTACCGATGGGGAGGAGCAGAGAGGAGGCCAGCAATACATCCTTTGAGCACAGTCTATCTCCCCAACTGTGACGTGTGGTGTTCTGAGGAAAAGGCCTAGGACTGTGGCTGCCCTGGAAATTCCTGCTAAATGGGTACTGGCATGACTGTAGAGTTGAATACCGTTGAGTTGTGGGCCGCCAGTGCCACCCACTTATGTTTCCTACCAGCCAGTTTACTCTCCTTTTAACCCGACATCATCTTTTGATTTAGGAATTAGAATGGTTAGCATTTATGGAGTATTTTCATATATGTTGCCTTGTATGTTTTCTTCTATCCCTTGTGTGTTACACGTGTGTGCTGGGCAGGTTCATGTATGCTGGCTTTTTTGAGCTTCTGAAGTGCTCCAGCCAATAACTAGATATTATTGCTCCTGTCTTAGAGATGAGCAAACTGAGGCTCAGAGGCTTTCAGTAAGTTACCCAAAGTCATGCAGCTCAGAAATAGCAAAGCTGGGATTTGAACCCACCCACCCACCCACAGGTGCCTCAGTGCTAATGCAAACTATCCTCCTTTCCTTCCAATCTTCCCTAACGCACTTTTGCCCACTTGTTACCCACTTGAGGTTGACATTCTGATGAGCAAGGCAAGGATACAGATCCTTTATGTGTGTGAGACAGTCGCTCAACCATGCAGAATTGTGTTACACAAGACAAGTCTGGGACATGTCCTCTCTACCCATGCTTTACCAATATGATTAGCTGCCTTAAAAGTGATGTTTGTGGAAGTATAATTTTCAATTCTTCCTTTTACAGTCCAGTAAGTCTAACAAACATACACTGTATGTCATCCCCAGCACAAACAAGATATAAAATGGTTTCATTATTTCAGTAAGTTCTCCTGTGTTCTTTTTTTGTCAGTCTGTCCCCCCACGTCCATCCCCGTACCCGACCTTTGGCAAATACTGATCTAATTTTTAGTCCTATAGTTTTTCCTTTTCCAGGATCTGTGAAAGGAAGTTTCTAGAAAAATAATCAGCAGGTCTACATCAAAATCCTACAGGGTGGATTAGATTAGTGGAGAGAATGGAATGTTTCACAGCCAAATTATCTTGGGCCTGCTTTAGCCCATCTTTATGGCCACATTGTCATGTCCCCTCTGTGCTTGGTGCAATATTCCTGTGATTACTAAGTAACTCTTTTGAAATATAAAAGCAGACCTCATAACTTGCCAATAACTTGAGAGCTAAGAATGTAATCAGACAGTTTGTGAAGCTTATAGCAAAAGTTTTTCCACTTCAGAGTGATTCACCTACTTAACACTTCCACCAATGTTTTTAGAACTTGCTTTATGATTTTCTTCTATTCTGTAATTATAAATATGCATGTCACTGTTAACTCTTTGGAATGTGTTATTTGGGGAAACCTGAATTCATGTTCCTGAGCCATTGGTCACTAATACTTGGCTTGAGGATAAAGTGCCTCTTATTCTCTTTGAGGTACGAGCTGTGTTTTGCACTGACAGATCAATTCTACTTGGTTATGAAGTATTGTTCTTATGCATTGCTTGGTGTTAATAATAATATTTTGAGAGTATTTTTTAGACAGGGTCTCACTCTGTAGCCCAGGCTTGCTTCAGACGTGCAGAAATCCTCTTGCCTCAGACTTCTGAGTGCTGAGATTATAGGCATGCACCACTTGGGGTTATTTTTGTGTATGCTCGTGAAAGATATCTGTCTGTAGTTTTTTATGTCTTTGCTTGCTATAACTGATTGAGTTTGCCATTGGAGTTATTTTTCAAGTAATGGAGCTGGATTAAAGGCTAGTTTGATGTAACAATGCTATCATCAGAAGGCAGTTTCTCTTAGACTTGAATTTGTTTTCTTTATCTAGAAAACCATATTATTGACCTTCTCCCAAGTGAGGATAATGCTAGACCCTCGAACAGTTGCCCAGATGCTCAGAACTTAGAAATTTTTTGTCTCTTTTTTTTTGCCACTCTTCCTAAAAGTAACAACACAGTGTATAAAACAATAGAGATCTGTTTCCTGTATATGATAGTCAAATAATCATATATGACAAAAGCTGGGGGAGAGATCTAGTCACATCTTTTGCCATGCTTAGAGTTGACATGAAGGCGCTCCAGGGTGCCTGTACACTCTATCACTGGGTTCAAAATGCGTAGAGGGGGATTATATCTAGCTTGTGAATGGAACACTTTTAAACCCTCACATGTACTTTTCAAAGATTTGAGAGTTCTCTGTAGTATCCCAAGCATTTAACAAGCATTCTGATGCTGAATAGTGATTACAGCCATACATAAAATAGGAAGATTAGAGTCTCAGTTGCCTGCTTAATATGTAAATGTATCCAGTTATGTGTGAGTGCTTCTAATGAAGTAACTTGCACTTGTTTCCTACATAGAGAGTGATTGAGGAAAAAAAAAAAGTACTTTACAACCCTATCAAAAAGTAGCAGTCAGCAGGCCCAATGAAAGAGCTCTGTGGGGCTGCCTGGCCTGAGGCTAGGAGGCAGTAGATTGGGTTTTAGCTCCAGTTTCACAGTTGGTTTCTGTTTTTCTGGGCTTTTTGAGACAAACTTATTCCCATTTGAGCTCAGAGTTGTTAACAGACTGGGAAGTAACTTCACTCATCCATATACCTTGGATTGATTCTTTTTCTAACCTGCAGATATAGATGATAAAAAATAGTAGGTACTTAAGTAGCAAGAGCTCTGCCATTTTAGATTTTCCCTGATGTCTTCTTTGCTCCAACCACTTCCCAGTATGATCTCATGACCTACGGAGTCACATTCTGCTGACCTCCCACCCCCAGACTATTATCAGAAATCTTACCTGAAAACAGGCACAAGATATTGAGTCTGTAGTCTATTGCTACTTATTCTGTTTTGCCACCCCCTGACCCACGCTCAGGTACAACAGTACCAGGCACTGTGCTGAATGCTTTGCTTGAACTGTTTCTTTCAATCATCACACAATCTTGGAAGATAAAAATGTACATATTCTTACTTTATAAGTGAGAAACTGAGACTCTGAGAAGGGAAAGTCCCTTGCCTAACCTCACCCTTTTAGTTAGGGGCTAGGCTGAGATTCAAGTTCAGTTTCCATAGCTGTTGACCTCCTGGTCTTGTCATGATGATGCTTTGTTACTGCCTGCCCAGGCTTACGGCATTCACCAGCTGTGAAATAAAAAAGAGAAAATCACTTATTTAGGCAAATAGGAAAAGGTGTATTCAAAAGCTAGTTTCAGGGAAGATGAGGGAGTTATAAATTTCAAGTCATCATCTTTCTTGATTTCATAGGAGCAGAAATCCTTTATACCCCAGTACAGAAGTGGTTTAAATTTACAAAATAAAAGAAGATTTACATTCAGTGATGGACCCTTTCTGCTATTAGTTACCATTTGCATCTCCATAACCTGGTCTGTCAGGGAGGGAGAGTCTTTGATCAGAAATTGTCCTTTCTCCTTGGCTGGCTGCTACCTAGAGACCCAGCTCCCTCCTGTGAATTGTTAGATACCTGGGAGATATTTGCATCCCCTCATCTCTGTTATTTCCCTTTTTCTTCCCAAGGGAAGAGAGGGGGTGGACATCTGTCTACTTTCTGCAAAATGTAAACTTTAATTTAAAATGCTATCTTCCTAAGGTCAACTTCACTGTCTCTCTCACCCTGCTGAGATGGTGACATCTATCTGTAAGAATTATCTCATTTACCTATAGCCAGGCAAGCTTGAAAAGATGAATGTTCTGTGTGTCTTTAGAAGAGCTAGACAATAGCTAGGGTTCAGCCCTTCCTCCTGTACACACACTCCCCACCCCCCCCAACTCACACTCACACACACACACACACACACACACACACACACACACACACACACAGCTCTTGGCCTTCCATGAATGACGATGATTAGAATGGCATCACTTCTCAATTCTGGCTTCATAAGTGTGTACAGCTTCTGCTGCTATCTTTGCCGCAGTGAAGGACGCCTCTTCCTCAGCAATAACAAATGTTCTACTGTGTGTCTCTAATTGGAAAATATATAGCACTTATTAGGTACCAGACTCCTCTCTATTTACTATCTACACACACACACCACACACACACACACACACACACACACACACACACACACACACACAGAGAGAGAGAGAGAGAGAGAGAGTTTCTCCTTATGACAGTCCAGTGTGAACATTATTATTTGTATTTCAAACATGGTTAAACCAAGCAGCACAGAATTTGGTCAGTTAGGTTAAGTCCCCATAGCTAGCAAGAGGCAGAGAGTGTAGTAATTCTAGACATGTACTATTTCATAAGGTAGCCACTAGCCACCTGTGGCTATCTAAATTTAAATGAATCAAAATGACATGGAACTAAAAATTCAGCTTCTCACTCATACCAGCAACATTTCAAGTGCTCAACAGCCACTGTGGCTAATGGCTAGGGTGTGGACACTGCGTCCAACATCATAGAGAGTTCACTGGACAGTGCTAGCTTTTATTTTGTGCTTCTAAAAAGTTAAAAGGGAGCTAGGCATGATGGCACATGCCTGTCATCCCTGCAACTCCAGGGACTGTGTTAGGATCACAAGTTCAAAGCCACCCTGGGTCATTTGGTGATAATTTCTAAAAACAAAACAAAAATAATATGAAAAGGCTGAGAATTTGAACCATTGGTAAAATACTTGCCTAGCATGCTCAAGAGGCTCCTGGTTTCATCGTCAGGATGAGGGGAAAGAGGTTAAAAGGTGTATGGTCTACTTAGAAGACATTCTGAGTATGTCTTTCTATGTTCTGGGGTTGGTCTCCACTTACATTTCTCTTTGATTTTCTTTTTTCTTCTTTAGCTTGATTGACAGGCAGGACAGCATTTCTGGCTCTTTTAAAATTAGGCTTTAGGCCAGGCCAAGTGGCGCAGGTTTATAATCCCAGGACTCTGAGAGGCTGAGGCAGAAGAATCACAAGTTTGAGCCCAGGCTGGGCAAACTAGTGACTTAGCAAGTGTTATCTCAAGATACAAAAATAAAAAAATGGGGGTAGCTCAGTGCAAAGGCTGGGGGTTGGATCTCCAGTACAAAAAAATAAAAATAAATTAAAACAACTAGGCTCTAAAATCTGACTTAAGATTCATGTACTAACCACCTTGCAACCGCCACTCCAACCTCAGGTCCAGCTGAGGCTTTCATAATTGAAGAGCTTGTGCTAGGTCTGTGGCCCTTTCTGGGGGCCCAAAGTCACAACAGAGAAAATAAAGATGCTCAGAGGGTGTTGGCTGTTTTCCCCTTGCTACTTTTCTCTCTAGATTTTTGCCTTTATCAGATCAATCTGATATGTTGCCTTGAGAGGGAGGAAAAAAAAAAGAGCTTTCAAAAAGTGTCACAGAAGAAAAGTCTGCAGTAGTTCTCTGCCAGCTGGTTTTTGAGTATTACCCCGAAATTCCCCAAGGCTAAGTCAAGCAGACAAGTAATGATGATGATTGCCAAGAGAGATTTTTGTGTTGTTGCAGAGGCTAACGAAGCAGGGACCTCCTTACCAACAGTTGCCTGTCTATAGGTTGAGATTTGGGGGGAAACTGACAAGGCTTTACCCTTTCTTATCCCTAATATAAATGTCCATCTGGGCCTCCCAGGAAGTCTGTGGTGCCTCCTTCCGTTCCGGAGAAGGGTAAGTTTACTAGTCTAACTTATCTGCTCATTCTCACTTGATCCTGAAGCAGAGCAGTGAGGGGACACTGGATGAGGCGGGGAGCTAAACAGTTGCAAACATGTAAAACACACACACACTTCACTTAGTTTTCTCTTTAGCCCGTGCTCTTGCCTGCAGGTTCACCTTCAGGAAGGAAGGTCTGCAAAGGTTCTCCATCCATGCAGCGCTTCCCTTAGATACATATGTCTCAAGGTACAAGGGATGGGACTTTCAAAAAGAGAAGTGGGAAGCCACTGTGGGCTATTTGCACTTAAGTCTTGTCACCTGTGATTGGTGTAGCAGGTGCTTTGCTGCCATAGTGACAGAGGGTAGGAAGGTTGTGACAGAAGCTACTTATCTCACTTTGCATCCAGGCTCTGAGTGAGAGGTAACTTGGACAGCCATGTAAGTCAGGGTTGCTTTTCTCTTCCCTTCTGGTTGCTGGAAGCAACATTTAACTTTCATGTGTGTTGTTAGAAAACCTTTTCAATGTACTTTGCAGGATCCATCAGAATAGTAAGAACAAATTCTTATGCCTGAATGGCCAACTGCAGCTTTTTAAAGCATTTTTAAATCCTTGGTCTCACTTCACTTTCACTGGTTTTCTCAGTACTATAGGAAGGGCAGTGGTGTCATCTCCATTTTAATGGCGAGGAGATAGAGGCTGAGAGACCTCAAGGTCTTTTTCCACAAACAGTGTTCGAATGGTACTTGATTGGAATCCCATATACCTGGCTATCCTTTTGTTTTCGTATCTAGTGGCTCATCCTGCTCTCATCACACTTGGGCTTTGGGAGGCAGTAGAGACATTTGATTGTTCAGCAGGAAGATACCACAGCTGATGCAGGTACAATGAGTTCTTTCTTGGATTGAGTCAGCTATAGGGCTTCTGAGTACAGGTAGCAACTTTGAGCTCTCTGTTGCCTTTTGTTCTTCAGACTTCCTCCTTCTAAGTCCAGTCTCTCTCTCTCCTCTCTGGAATCAGACATCCCCTTCAGTACCTCCCCCATTTTTTGGTATTGGTCAAATTCATGCTGCAATTGTAAATGAAAGTACTAAGGGCATGTTCTGCATTGCCATAGGCTCTGACTTCATGAGACAGATGTTGAGCATGCCTTGCTGATTGATGATGCTTATGGAGATGGAGTCATCATTTCAGATCCATGAAGTGCTTGAAATGTCAAGTTAAGTCAGGACTTTATTTTGTGAGCAGAAGTCAGCCACGAGAGGCTCTGTGTACCAGCAGTTAGAAGGAAACCGAGATGACCCCTTGGATCGTGCTGCGGAACAGCGAGAAGGAAGCTGGTGAAGTTCTGCAGGTGGTAAAGGACATGAAGGAATCACCTGAGAGATAAGGGCCAATGAAATACTTATTTTGCCAATTATGCCAATTAATTGAAATCACTGGTCCTTCAGTTTCCAGCAAATGGTTACAGTAAGATGTTTGCAGTCCCCATATGTTGTAACTGTTCATTTATCTACTTCTCTGAGTACTCTGGGCAAAGGCGCCTAATCTTATTCCCTGGTTCTACCACAAAGACAGACCCAGAGTAAATACTCAGTAAATGCTGGCTTGAATGATTGGAGACTTAAAACTTCATCATCAGAGGTAACTGTTGTAATTATTGTCACAGGAAAAGAAACTGAGCTCAACTTTGAATATAAGGAAGAGAGGGGGTCAGGGGACAGTAAATTACTAAGAGGACTTTGAGTAGCCATCAAGGGTAGGGGTTCACACTAATGGCTTAATAGGATTCTTACTGAAAGCAGGCCTAGGACTTATATATCACAGATGGGGGTGAGGAATTTGGTATCAAGGGTGGTCAGCCAACCAGGATGGGGGTTTTTTTGCTAAACTAACAGAATTCTTTGCTGAAGGTAGGACAAAGCTGAACATGAGGCCTGGTCAAAATGAAGTTTAGAGGAACCTAACTAAGCCATGGTCAGAGAGAGAGCCTTTGTCAGGTCAGGTCTACTGGGGCATAGATTCCTTCTCCACACCTGACTACAGCACTGTAAACCCTATTCGCTCACACCACTCCAAGGGCCAAGGGCTGGATAAAGGGAATAGCAGTTAAAGTGCTTGCCTAGCAAGCACAAGGCCCTGAGTTAGATTCTCCAGAACTACATAAAGCTGGCCATGGTGGCACAAGGCCTGCAATCCCAGTACTTGGAAGGCTGAGGCAGGAAGATTGTCCTGAGTTCAAGACCAGTCTGGGCTACACCATTGAGTTCAGGACCAGCCTTTGCTACAGAGCAAGAGCCTGATGGACAACCCCGGCTGACATCAATGTTTGTCAAGCAAGCTGTTTATTATGATCACCTGGGAAGTGGCTTTAACATATAGCTCTGCTGGATGCACCCGGTTCCACATTTACTGCATTCTTACTAATAAGGAGGGGATGAGGCAACGTCACGGTCAACAAGTTTTCCTGGTGATTCTCATCAGCAGCCGGATTTGGGGCCATAGTTTTACACTACAAATTGACCAGAGTGCAACAGACAGGAAGTGGAGCCTGGCTCTTAGGGTAGGAGGAGCGGTTGGAGAGGAACGCAGCTGCCTTGCTCCCTTCCCCAGGCGTGGGGTCCTGCCACCCTTGGAGGGCACCAGGAATTATGTATTCATCAAAAGGGCAAAGTAAGTGTTGTTTGTAAAATCTACCACCTTTGCTTTTCAGGCCCTCTTGTTTTCTTTAGCGCTCTTGGAGTGTCTGCTGATTGCCTTCCCTTTCCCTTCCTCTCTTCGGAATTAAGTAAAACCTGCTTTCTTCAAAGTGGTTGGTGAAAGATTGCTAAGTTTGCATTGTTGATAAGGATTTTTAAAGCATGTCAAATGTAGAATTTCGAAAAATAGTTGCCCAAAGTGCCAAATTTAGACATCTGAGAGGAGGCCGCAAGGTTTCAAGTGTGCTGTCTGCTGGGAGAAGGAGGGAGACGCGGATCGCTGTTTTCTTTGCCTATGGCTGAAGTCAGTTCAGATGCTTTGGCTGTGTCCCAGATTCACAGGACTTTCTGAAAGATATTAGGCAGAGTTCTGTGTTTTTTCCCCCCTAAAAGGACAGAAAAAAATGAAAGGTTTAAAGCTAAACCCTGACTCCCAGGTAAGACGCGACCCTTACTAAAATAGCACGATGTCAGCAGAACACGGTCTCATTGGCTCATTATCAGGAGAGGTCAGGATATTATTTCTGGCAGCTTCTGAAAGCCACAGCCTGTTAGAAAAAAGAAATTCTTCCTGAGGGTTTAATCCAGCTTGCGGTCCTTGTTCTCAGGAGCAGTTGTACTGAATCGCTCTCTTTTCTTGGGCCTCCTTTTAAAATGCTAATTAAATTTGCTTGATCACCGCTCTCCCCTCCCCCAGCTAATTTTGGAGATCAAGAAAGGGAGTCTGATATCTATAAATGATGCGCTTGTCTTTCCACCTGAGCTACCTTTGTGTTTCATTCCTTTTTATTGCAGGAAATTGTGTCGGGGCCCTAAACACTAACATATATAACTTTGATTGTATTCTGCATAACAAATTGGATTAGGATAATTACCACACAGATGTTAAAAAACCCTGAATGCAAATCAATGCAATTAGTCATGACTTAATATACTATAATTCACACATTGGAATGTCTTATTGTGATTATACTATTTTAGAACTAAATGCTTTAACAAAAAAGGAAAGAAAAGAATTCTTTTGCTCTGGTGCTGCACGTGCTCTGAACAAGAAATTATTTTATGCTAATTTGGAATTTCACTACTCAGAATTCTTATTAACTAATCAGATCCTTCAATTTCTTTTGCCCCCCTTTTACATAGAGAAAGCCACTTCTTTAGCAAGACAATTTCATGCGCAATTCAACTTGAATGCCACCATTATGAACAAAGGAATTTGCACACGGATGCTTTTGACAAACATGGCTTTAGAAAACTGAGTCTTGGGTGGTGGTGGGAGGCAGGCCCTCCAGCAACGGGATGGCTGGGACCCTGAAACAAAGGAGACTGAGTGGAAGCTATTGGAATGGGTCCAAATAGCCTCAAAGATAAGACTTGTCTGGAGGGCAGTAGGCTCAAAACTGTCACAAAAGGCTATGCAGTTCTTGCTCAGACATGGGGGCAAAGGGTTGCTGAACTCCAGCCTGGGGTCCGTGAGCTGTACTATGCATCCAGGTGCAGTGCTGCAGCCAATCTAAGGAAACGTTGCCTTTTTCTAATTCGCAGAAAGGTGCCTTATGGGTACAAGCAGGAGATTTGTCTCACTGGAAAGATAATATAAGCACCATGACTAGAAACAGTAGCAGCTTTGGGACCACTTGAACCTGAACTGTGACTACAAATCTGATTCCTAAAGTCTTTCTTTAGCTTATCCTACTGATAACCGGCAAAATGGTTTTTTAAAGTTAAAGGTTACACTTTTCAGAAAGTAGACAGAAGTCCCCGATCCCTTCCCTATGGGAAGAGGAAACAAAGTAACAGAGGTACAGAGATAGAAACATCCCCTGGGCCTGACCTCAGATCTCAAATGAGGATTCCTGGGCTCTGAGCTCCCATTAAGGAGAGAGGGCAGTTTCAAGACTCTCCTTTCGCTGAAAGATCAGGTCCCAGAGATACAAACGTTAACTAACAGCACTGTTCCCACCTCGGTGCCGATGCTGGTTTCATGTCTCACCAAGTTGCCTGGAATCACAGAGGAAGGAGGCAAGTTGTAATGTGGATAGTTTAGCTGTGAAAATGGGGACAGAGCAGCCAGAAGGGGTCCTGGAAAAGGTTGCCAAGGGGAAGTAGCAGTGCTCAGGCCTCCACCTTTGTTGCTATCTACTAAACCTCGTTGCTGCTCATAAATAGTTCTTGGGGGAGTTCACTTGGTCACCTGCTAGCACTAGTTACAGCCAGATGTGTTATCCTACATTCTGGTAAATTCTTTCTTTCCAGGGGCCCCCTTCTCCCTAACTGGCTGCATTCCCACTAACTTCCGTCTGGACAGGAAGGTCCTTCCATTGACTGAAATTCCTTTTATTTTGTAAACTTAAGCCACTTCTGTACTGTGGTACATAAAACTCCTCATCTGTAACGAGGACTATGATTCTAAGTTCATAACTTTTTCATCTTCCCTAAAGCTAGCTGTTGAATAAACCTTTCCCCACTTACCAAAATAGGGGATTTTTGGTGAGCCTGGGCAGACAGTAATTCTACCTCTGAGCTCTCAGTGTTTGCTTTGAATTGTTTACAGTTCATGGTGCTCTTAGAGCTCTGATGTACATGTTACACTCTGATTACAAGCTTTTGGGGCTTGTTCTGTATCTGCTTTCTGGTGGAGCTTTGTACACGCAGCTGATCTGAGGCCCCTTCCTAGGGTTATGCCCTCATCATCCCCTCTGAAGTCCCCACACCTAGGATTGTCAGATTTAGCAAATAAACATACAGAATGCCCAGTTAAATTTGAATGCATTTTAACAAAAGTACACCGCTTGTATTTTGGACACACAGTAGGATGTATATTTTGGACCTGTTTACACTAAAAACAGTTGTTTATCTTGAGATTCAGGTTTAACTGGTGCTGTCTTACCTGGCAACTGTAGCCCCAGTGTAGCACAAATCACAGAACTTGATGATTAAAATAGATCAAGGCCAGTGGTTCTTACACTTGAGTGCACAATTGGAATCACTTGGAGGTGATTAAAACTCAGATTGCTTGGTCTCCTAGAGTTTCTGATTCAGCAGGTCTGGAGTGGTGCCTGAAAAATATGCATTTCTAACAAGTTCCCAGATACTGCTGCTGCTGGTCTTAGGACCACACTTTGGGAGTTGCTGCCCTAGTACACGCTCAATAAATAGGCCCGATGGGAATGAAGCGCGTGCTACGTTGACACTGAGCAAGCAGAAATCTTTGAGGACCTTTTGTAATAGAGTCTGTGGGTTCCCTGGAAATCCTCCCTCAAGGCTACTATCTATTTGGTTTTGCTGACTTCAGCTCCCTCCCTAAATAATCCCTCTTGACTGTGCTCTAAATGTAAGAAGCAAAGTTGTTCGCGTTTGTTGCTTCCAGTCTTGTTTAAACCCCCTTAACTTTAAATCTACCCCCCCCCCTTCTTTAGGTGCCAATGTCTTTTTATTCTCTAACCCAGGTGACAAATTTATGTGTGGTGGATGCTGGAGGAGAAAGACTACTTATTTCCTGAGCAGGAAAGTGACATTTTGGAAGTTAGTGAAGGCACTGGTTCCCTTTGAAGCTTTCTTCCTTTGTTCTGGGCAAGTCACCATAATGATGCTTTAATTACATAAATATTAAGCACTGCACCTCCATTGATGTGGGATGGAGATAATGTCAGGAGGGAGTGGGGAGATTTTTATGAGGAGTGCCAGGGCTTCTATTTGAGACTGACATTGAGGTCCTGAATTTCTATTTGAGGCCCAAAGTTACTGTAACACAACAGGAGAGATTAGAGGGGTCCAGGTAGATACCAGGGCTCAGGAAATGGCAACAAAACTCCAGAGATAGAGACAGGACTGCATGATTGACCATGTTCTGGGAGTCTGGAGGTGCAAGAATATTAGGGGAAGTTTCTGTCAAATCTCCAAGGCCACTGAGACTGGACTATGTTTCAACACAGTCCCGCTATAGGGCAGGTCTAAACCAAAGTGAGGATCCATTTGTATGAAAGATTTAGAAGACTCCAGGCCTATTTTATCTTGAAAAGTTTGTCTGGAAAAACCATGTCCGAGAGTTCCTGTGGGTGCTTACAGCCTGGAGGCTAAGATTGTTTCGTGGTCTTAGGGTATGTGTCTGCCAACTCTATTCCAAGGTACTCCAAGATAAAGGCCAAATTTCCTGTCAATAGGAGCATGGAAAAACTCAGTTATAAGAATATGAACATTTAGCAAAACATTAACATTAGTATTCTGAGTCTTCTGAGTTGGTGGAGTGCAACATATTTGTTGCATGTGCTGTAGTTATGTTATTGCCTTCCCTTGTGTGCTTGAGGCAGACATTTGATCACAGCTTTCTCACTGATTTTGGGCGTGTCCTTTGAATCCTCCTCCTGTTACTAAGTTCTTGATTCCCAGTGACAGAAAATAAACTTTTAAATAGATTCATGTCTACCACTGTGCATCAAACAGGGTTCTAAAGGCTTTATAAATTTATAAAATCTTTTAAGTCAGCCATAAAATAAGGTAGAAGTCGTTATGTAGTTATCCCAATTTTACAGAGAGGTTTTTTTTTTTTTGTAAGGCTTCAAGCATGTCTTTAAAACCCCAATTTTCTGAATACAAATGACCTTAAGAGATGAATGGAACCCCAGAATAAATGCAGTCCAGTTTCCTCTCTCTAACTTGCTCTTGTCCCCCTTTGGTACCATTGTTTAATTCTTCTTACTTTAGACCAGCTTTGTTCATATATTGGAAAACACAGTATCTGACATTAATACAACCTAAATTGTACATGTAATGGAATCTGACCATCCAGAGAGAAATTATTTTTTGACAATGGCTTTATAGTATATTTCATTCTTTACTTTTAAAGTGATGAAAAAAATTGTACATATTTATGGTATATAATATGTTTTGAAGTATGTAGGATGGTTAAATCAAGTTACTTAACATGAGTTAGCTCATATATTTTATGAGAACACTTTAAGTTTTTAAGTATGCAATGTGTCTTAGTTTTTCATTTCTGTGGCAGAATACCTGGAGTACGCAAATTAGCAGAGAGATTTATTTTAGCTCACAGTTTTGGAAGATCAGAGTCCATCATTCATGGTCAGCCAGCAACAGTGGAAGCACATGGTGGAGGTGGAGGCAGCTCCTCATAGCATTGCAAACAGAAAGACTGTCTGGGAGGAAGGATGAAGCTACTGTTTCAGATCAAGCCCCAAGCACCTGCCCCCTTTCAGCCAGGTCCCACCTCCTAACTGTACACACTATCCATAGGTACATTAGCTTTGGGGGGACACTCCAGATCCATACGACAACATTCTGCCCCTGGCCCCCAAAAGACTCATGTCATCCTACTTATGCAAAATGCATTTAGTCCTTCTCCAAGAGTTGCCAAAGTCTTAAGAGCTTTAGAACTGCTAAAGTCCAAGTCCAGATTCTCCTCTGAGACATACGGCAAACTTAGCTAAAGCCAAAGAGTAAGCACTTCCAACATTCGATGGCATAGGGTAAATATTCCCATTGCAAGAGGGTGAAATAGAAGGATAAAACATAATTGGACCAAAACAACTTCTAAACCTGGCAAGGAAAGGGTTAAATCCCGAAGTCCTCTGTCCAGCACTTGGGATAAACTGTGGCAAGATATGAACTCCAAAGGCTTGAGTGCTGCAACCTCCATATTCTGTCTTTTGTGCTAGCCTTACCCACAGCTGGCAGCCTTCTTTATAGAAAGATCTATGCTCCTGGCTCTCAACTGCACCTTAGGCTTCTCCTTCACAACTTCACACATTGTCCTCCCAGGGATACAGTGCATGGCCTCCAAGGCCTTCCTCTGAAACCTGGGTGGTAGCTTTCATGACCCACAATTCTTGTACTCTGCAAGCATGTAAAGCCAGGACCACATGATGTCCCCAGGGTCTGCCACTGGCTTGAACAGTGACCTTGCTTCCTTGGACAATTGCTGTCAAGTTTTTAGATTGTTGAACTCCAGGTGGCTCTCTTTGGCATTGCAGGATGCCCTGGGATATGCTTAAAGCAAAATCCTTTGCCTCTTCTCCCTTGAATTGGTAAATGGTGGGATCTTGTTGACTTTCTTTTTTTCCTTTTGAGACAAGATCTTAATCTGTAGCCCAGACTGGTCCTGAACTCACTGTGCAGCCTAGGCTGGCCTTGGAGTCAAGGCAATCTTCCTGCCTCAGCCTCCTGAGTGTGTTGGAGTTACAAGTGTACACCACCACACCCGGCTTTTATGTGGTGCTGAGGAATTGAACTCAGGGTTGTGCCTTGCTAGGTAAGCACTTTACCCTGTGCCATTTTTCTCGCCCCTTGTTGACTTTTGAGAGGCCCTCAAGGCATCGTCTTTATAGTCCTGATTATAATTACTTGGTTTCCTTTTAGTGTTAATCTCTTTAACTTCCCTATGCTTTTAGGCTCCACCACTGCAGGCCATTTTAATTTGGCACTGCAAACCTTTTATATCACTTTCTCTGCCATTTTGCCATAAATTTGGCTAAAAGCTGCAAGCAGTACTCAAGTGACAATATGAACATAGTGTTGCTTTGAGATTTCCTCCACCAGACAAAGTAGACTACTGCCCCTAATCTCTGTTTCTGGCAAAGTCTCTGAATGAGGGAAAAACACCAACAAACTTTCTGCCAGAACATAGCATGCATGGTTTTTAGACCACTTGACGATATAGTCCTCCTCCTCATCTGAAGCTTCTCGAGCCTGGTCTTTCAATCCATACTTTACCAGCATTCTGGTCCTCTGACCTCTGACAGAATCTCCCGTCAAGCCTGACTCAGAGTATTCCACGAGTTCTCCATCTGGCATCCTCAAACCTTTCCAAACTCCTCCAGCAAATGAGTTCCAAAGGCTTCCAAATGACATGGTCAAGTAAAGTCACAACAATGACCCCACTTCTCTGGTACCAATTTCTGTCTTGGTTATGTTCTTGCTGCTGGGACAGAATACCTGACATCCACAACTTTAGGGAGGAAGGACTTATGTTAGTTTGCAGCTTCAGAAGGTCTCCCTTCATTCACCAGTGGGTGGCAGGAACTGGTAGAATCATATGGCAGGGCTGTAGGTGGAGCCAGAGCTCTGGAAACCGAGATCCTCACAGCGCGGCAGAACACAGCAAGTCTGGGAGGAAGGGTGGAGCTACCCTTTCAAGTGAAGCCTCAAATATTTGCCCCTTGTGGCTAGGCTCTACCTCCCAATAGTATATATTATCCACAGGTACATGAGGGTTTAGGGGACACTCTGGATCCAACCCATATGATGAAAAATTATATATATTTATGGTATATAGCATGATGTTTTAAAATACGTATACGTTGTATGATGCTTAAATCATGATGATGTATGCATTATGTCATATATTTTATGAGAACACTTTACTAAGTTTTTAAGTATGCAATATATTATAACTAAAGCCCCATGATATACACTAGATCTTTTGAATGTGTTCCTTCTGTCTACTTGGAACACTGTACTTGTTAGCCAACACTTTCCATATTAACCTCCCTACCCGCTAGCTCTGGTAACTACCGTTCTGCTCTCTGAGTCTATGAATCAACCTCTCCAGAAATTCCACACATGATTTAGATTATTTGTAGTACTGCAGTATCTGTCTTCTCAGAGAGAAAAATTGGAGAAAAACTGATGTTGTAATTTAAAAATCCCCACAGGAATAAATTTCTTGTATCAAATTGGGTTAGTTGTTGAGATCTGGACTCAGACTCCTAGGGATGAACTTTTGCTGACCCAGTGCAACTCATAAAAGGGATGTAACTATGGACAAAAAAACTTTGAGTCACATTGTATAGAGAAGAGAACGCTCCTTGAAATGAACTAACCTGGAGACAGTAGCTGTCCACCACACCTGACTTCTACCAAGTGATCAGAAATGATAGTGCTGTTTGTCACCTCCGTTCTGACCTCCCTCTGTGAATACAGGAAATGGAAGTGTTAGCCTTTCTTGTGCTTCACTGGATGAAAGGGAAAGTCTTCCTATCTGTTCAAGTTGTTCTGCTTCCCTCCCCTTGTGGTCCTTTCTACTCGTGCTCGTTATTACTTGCCCTCATCCTACAGATGACTTTAGCTAAATGAATGCTTTTAAAAGAGGATTTTATAGACACGATAGTTGTTGTATATAAGGAAACTGTCCCTGAGAGGGGTGTGGCATTTAGAAGAGAGAGGCAGTGTGGTAATATCAAGAAAGCTTGTCTGGCAATTTAGGCAGGCATTGTAGATACTAATTAGGCTCAGAGACTGAATTTTTCTGGACCCAGTGGTGCAGGCCTATAATCGCAGTACTTTGGGAGGCTGGGGCAAGAGAATTACAAGTTCTTCTCCAACCTATTTAATTTAAATCAAAATCTCTAAAGCCTTAAAAGGGGGGATTGGAGATGTAACTCAGTGCGAAGGCCTTGGGCTTGATCTCCAGTGTTAAACAAAACAACGACGACAGCAACAACAAAAAACTGAATTTTGTCAGAGGTATGTTGAGGGCAGTAATAACCTGGGCATGGACCCTTGCTCACCAAATCAAAATCATGAGGGATAGAGATACGAAGGTAGAATTCCAATGTATTAATGTTTAGGGGTACATAAAACTGTTAGGCTGGGGTTGTCAGTAGTCAGGCCAGACTGAAAAGGACATGAAATGATAGCAGGAGGTTATTTAGATGAATGATGAGGACTGCAGGACCTCCTTGAATTACCATGATGCACCTGCCATTCACTGTAACAGCCCTACCCTTAGGGATAGATGAAGACAGGGACTAAGAACTCCTCATGTAAGGATAAGTGCTCCTGGGTCAGTTGAATAACACACTGAGAGCTGGTGCGGCTTTGACTCATTTCCTGGATGTCCACACTAACCTCTCCTTTGGTTAACACATCTATCTTCAGCTTCAAATCGCTGTGCAATGAGTTAGCAACATTACCTCAAACCAGTGTTTCAAGAATGGAACACCACTCTGTGGGAAGATAATTGGTGTTTTGACGTTAAAAAATGTTTTTTCCTTAGTTGACATCGAGTTAAATAGGTTCCCCACCAACAGAACTTTTGAGAAACTTCAGTGAACTAGTACACACTGGTAATTTCCAAAAGAAGACCAGAGAGTGTAAATTTACTTGATCACTTAGTAGTACTTTTTAAGAGACCATGCTAAGTGGAATAAATCAGGTACAGACGGACAGATATCACTATCTCCCTATATGTAGAATCTAAAAGTTCCAAGATCATAGAAGCAGAGAGTACAATGGTACTTACTAGCCGCTGGGAAGTGGATGGAGGGGACAGATGTTAAATGAAGTGTACAAAGTTTCAGTTAAACAGGAGGAGTATATTTTTTATATTCATTATATAATAAAGTGCCCATACTCAATAAAATATTGTACACTCCAAAATTGCTAGAGGAATAGGTGTTAAGTATTTTCACTACAAAAATGATAGGAATGTAGTAACTGAAAAGTTAGATTTCATCATCCCACAACATGTACACATAGAAAAACATCACATTGTACCCTATAAATGCAATTTATATCCTATAAGTTGAAAATTAAAAGCTAGGAGGGACAATGTATTAGTTTTCAATTGCTGGTTAGCACAGATTCAGTGGCTTAAAAAACACAAATATATCTTAGGGATCTGTATTCTGAAGTCCTAAAATTAAGGTATTGGAAGAGGTACATTCCTTAATGGGCTCAAAAATGAGAATCTATTTCCTTTTCCTGTTTTTTAGATATCACCCACATTCTGGAGCTATACCCCACCTCTGCATCTTCAAAGCCCAGCAGCATAGTGGCTTCAAGTTCTCTTCCTCCATCACATCTTCTGACTGACACTTCTGCTTCTTTCATAAGGACACTAGTGATTATATTGGGCACACCTGAATAATTTGAGATAACTCTCCACCTCAAAATCTTTAATCACATCAACAAAGTCCTTTGCCATGTAAAGGCATATGTATATAGGTTTCTGGGATTAGGATGTAGACATATTTGGGGAGGGAAAATCATCCTTTTGCCTGCCACTAGAAACAAATGGAAAACACTGAACTATGGTATTAAATGTGACCATGCAGTAATACTCCTCTGAGATTCTGCCAGAACCAACTTTGATCAAATCTGGGGAGTTCCTGACATTTCTCAGCTACTTGTTTAGAGGTTAACATGGCCTTGTACAGAAGTCATAAAATTCTCAGGGGGCGTTCGGAAGACCTAATGCTCTCTTTTGGGATCAGTGCAGTGACAACAGCTCCTGTACAGAGAAGGAAGGGCTGTGCACTGACAGAGGGGATTTTCCCCGAGGTTCCTTCTCACACATGCCATTCTTAGACTGAAATCATGCAGAAGAACTCCATGGCAGTGAGGGAGTTACTTGTTTAACCTATCATTGAAATGGAAACTAGAGTTCCAGACTGTCTTAAATGAGAGCACAGCCATACTGGGAAATCCTCGGTTGACTTGTGAACAAGAAGTAAAACTGAAATTAGGTGACCTTTTCATGCCTCCAATTTATTTGTGACAGGTACTATGCGGTGTTTGAAGAAATTGACATGGCAGTTCTTGGCTTTCCTGCTGGGAAAGTGTGATCCCACTTAACTTCCCATAGGGACATGAAGCTTTAGTTCCTGATGATGGTCTAGTGTTTGCTAGGGATGGGGACCCTGAAGCTGACTACATCACCAAAAGACGCTAAAGGCCTGATGGGATCATTGAGATTCCACTTAATATTGCATTGACTAGGAATGACCAACTTCAGTTTAAGCACTGATTGTATAAAAACTTGCACACAGGAGACAGTTCCTCATGTGCCTTGGAAAACATGTTCCAGACTTTTCTGCGCATCTTGTTCTTGCCAAATCTCCACTTCCCATGTTTTTCTTATCCTACTGATACTACTCTGCTTACCTTTTTTTTTTTTTTTTTTCTTATTTTGGCTTTCATGACTTAGCCTTTATTAGGGTCCCTTTCTCTTAGACCACACTTCTGTCTTATTTCCTCATTCCTTTTTTCTCTTTTTCACTCTTAACTGTGAATTCTCCTATAGGTTCAGTCCTTGACAGTGTCCCTTTTCCAGGTGCTCTTCCATCCATCCATTAAACATTTTAAGTGTGTGTTTAGGTTTGGTTACCTATATTGTGCTCTGGAGATCCAGAAATGTATTAGACACAGTGTTTGTCTTTTGGGGACCCAAAAAACTGGGAAAGGAGGCAGAAAAATCAGTGAAAATAACAGTGTAATATTTAATATGAAATATGACATATTATGGGACCCTGTAGTGAAGGGATCTATGCATGTTTTCAATAGTCATGTTTTCAGCTATAAGTAACAGGAAAATCAACTCAAGGTGACTTGAGCAATGAGGACAACTATTATGTCTTATAACAAACCTTTTGAAGGCAGAGAGGTTCAGTAGGCCAAGGACCTTGTCAGAATTCAGGTGTTTTCCATCTTTTTATCTGCTATATTTAACATGTTTCAGGACTTCAAGAAGGCTGCAGAAGTTCTAGGCGTTGCACATAGAAATGATGAAATTCACTTATCTACAGGACATTTAATTAGTAAGAAAAATCTTTCTTTGCCCAACTTTCTTCCAGAACCCACCTTGATAACCTAAATCATTCATTGACAAGAGGAGTAAAACAGCCACAATTGGCTTGAACCAGGATATCTTGAGTTCGGCTGCACAGGGGGGTCCACCTGGAGGGCTTGCCTCATCTGTGCTCATCTCAGAGCAATTAAATCGTAATCCTTGATTGTGGGACCCAGACATCAACATTAAAAAAAAAAAAAGACTCTTCAGCTGTTTTTACTGTGCAGGCAAAGTTTAGAGGTACTAGTTTATTTATTTATTTTTTGAGCTAGGGTCTTGCCCTGTAGCCTAGGCTGGCCTTGAACTCATAGCAATCCTCCTTCCTCAACCTCCCAAGTGCTGGGGTTCCAGGCATGTGCCACCCTACCTGGCTTCTGTGGAGCTGGAGAATTGAACTCAGGGCCTTGTGCTTGCTAGGCATGCACTCTAACCACTGTGCTATTTCTCCAGCCCCTGGTGTACTAATTTAGACCAATCCCTCAGATTCATTACTTTGGAGAGGAGAGCTTCCAGCCTCCCTTAAGAACATGAGTGATGGGGCTGGAGAAATGGCTCAGTCATTAAAGAACTTTCCTAGCAAGGGTTATGTTAAGCACTGAGTACCCGAGTACAATTCCCCAGCACCACAGAAGCTGGGCGTGGTGGCGCATGCCTGTAATCCCAGCACTTGTGTGGCTGAGGCGAGAGGATTGCTGTGAGTTCAAGGCCAGCCTGGGCTACAGAGTGAGACCCTGTCCCCAACCCACCCCCCCCAAAAAAAGAGTGCATGCTATAGGATAAAATTAAAATTCCATGAGTAACAAAGTAATGAGGAATCACTTTTTGCCAGGTAAGTAAATTACAACGTCCCCTACAGTAACTAATTAATATTCATAGTTTCAGTTAGTAGTTCTATTGCAAAGAATGATGTTTATGGCTCTTACCTCAAATGGGCTTCACTTGTTTCCTATTTGGATTTTTGTTGTTGCTGTTCTCCACACCTGAATTTCATCTGGTCTAAACCATGTGTTCCTGCCTGCTACCTCTCTGTAGACAATCTTGTTTTCATCATGCAGTGCTGACATGGTCAGTTTTTCAGGATCAAATTCTCAGACTCTATCTCCTTTAGACCTGTTTGAGAAGTCACCTCATCCTGGTATTTTTTTTTCCCCCCGTAATATGCTTTCCTTCTATTCAATCCTCTTCTTGCCTGGTTCAGACTGCCCTGTACTGTTGCATATCTATATTGTATAGCAGTTTCCCATCTGGCTCCCTGAGTTCAGACTTGAACCTTTTCAGAGCGTTCTGCATATGACCGCACACTTACATTTCTAAGATGCTGCCTCTGTCATGTCAGTACTGGGGATGGAGGCCAGGGTTTCACACGAATTAGGCAAGTGCTGTACCACTGAGCGACATCTCTGCTCCGCATACTGCCTTTTGATGGTTACTCAAATCTTGCACATTTTCAAGGTGCTTCAAGGTCAGGGCCTTTGAGATTTTTAAGGCCTGGTTCAGATCCTCCTCCTCTCAGGAAGCATTCTCAACTTACTCTAGTCCCCTTGAATTCAGATTGATTTCTGGCTCTGTTACCTGTTTCCTTGGCAAGTTGTAAATACCTTCAAGTTTCTGTTTCCTCATCTGTAAAGGGGGGGGGGGCAGGCTAATTAAACATATCCCCTTTCTCCTTTCCAACTTTGTAAAATATAATTTAGATTTTTGGTTATCTAATGCTCTATACTCTGGGCTCATTGTCCTATGTATATAAATATTTTTTTCTCCCCAGCTTGATAGTAAGGCTCTTGTGTAGGCAGGAGCTATTGCCGCTCTCTGTGCTCTTCTGATTTCTCCTGTGCACTAAGCTCATACAGAAGTATGCCGATTTTGGTAAGCAGTAAAACAGGAAGTCCTACAGAAACTGGGGAAAGAACTGTGTGCGGTGTATGGGGATGGGACTTCTGTGAGGTCACTTCATTTCTGCTATCTGCCTTCCAGTTTGCAGCTTCTGTGCTTTGTTCCTGGTACTGAGTTTCAGGTGACTTTATTTGGATGGAAGAATCTCTATCCTAGTGCTGTTGTTTGTGTTCCCCCAAAGTTCTCATCTTAAAACTCAATCTCCAAATTCATATGCTAATTGTATTTAGAGATGAGGTCTTTAGGAAGTAATTAGGATTTGATGAGGTCATAAGGATAGGGCTTCCATGATGCCATTAGTGGCTTTATAGGAAGTAGAAAAGACACCACAGCTAGTACACCTACTGTGTCTCACCTAGTGACACCATCTGCAATGTCACAACTCACCAAGGAGGCCTTTGTCAGATGCTGAGTCCATACCTATGCTATGGTCTTGGACTGCCCAGCCTCCAGAAATGGGAGCCAGATAAGCTTCCAGTCTTTATAAATCACCTGCGATAGTAGTTTTGCATCACTGTGACTACATACTTGAAAAAAAAAATTGCTTGAGGGAAGGTTTATTTTGGCCCATTGTTTCAGTCCAAGATAACTTGGTCCTATTGCTTTGGGATAGAGATAAAGCTGAACATCATGGGAAGGAGCAGGAAGAAAGCTACTCACTTCGTGGAAGCAAGCAAGAGAAACAGGTAGATAGAGACAGGGACACAGACAGACACAGACAGAGACACAGATACAGACAGCCCGGGAGAAAGTGCAAGATACACCGTTCAGGGCGTAGTCCCCGTGACCTACTTCCTCTAATTAAGTCCCAATTCCTAAAGAGTGCACCACTTCCCAATAGTGCTGCCAGTTATGAACCGTCCGTGGATTTACCACAGCTGAGCTCAGAGTGCTCATGCTCCACGCGCTCCCCCAAGACCCCACGTGTGAACACTGCTGATCCTTACACTAAGCCTTTTATATACGAGCTTTTAGGGGATGTTCCACATCCAAAATATAACAAGTGGTTTCAGGTGTTTTGTAATAGGAGCAAATGAAAACAGGCTAAGACACTCAATTTTCACTGTTCCACTTTTCGGACTAGGTGGAGGCCTGGATTTCTGTGCTTCTGAGGTCACATTCAGGGACCTGTTCGGCACATCAGTGAAGGCCAGTGTCTTCAGCTTCCCGTACAGAAGGGTGATTGTATAGTGGCAGTGCATGGTTCCTTATTTGAATCTACATTTGGCTGTTGTCTCTAACAGATGTTAAAGCTTTTGCAACACAGTGACACAAATGAGGACACAGAAAAGTGGGCCTCTTTGTTGCTCTGTGGCTTCACAGGTTTGGAGGTTTTCATTTTGCTTACTTGTTTGGTTCTCACATTGTGATACTGCACTTGCTTATAACTATTTGAATTGTAACCTACGTAATTGGAAGTTGAGTTGAGAAAGATTAAGCTGGGAATTTGGTGCATGTTCATAATCCCAGATATTTAGGAGACTGAAGCGGGAGGTTATAAATTAGGCAACTTAGTGACTTAGTGAGACTGCTTCAAAATGAAAAAGGTACACATGCCCTGGGTTAAATTGCCATTGCCACCAGAAAAAAAAGGAAGAAAATGTTTTGAACAAATCATTACAACACCTACCTGAGTTTATGCCTTCAGCCAAGTCCTTTCCTTTCTTTGTGCCTTAGTTTCTTTATCTGTAAAGAAAAAATCGTATTTCACACTGGTAAAAAACAAAAAGATAACTAGCCCCACGAGAATGCTTAGAAAATTGAGAAGCCTTTATAGGCATAAGAATGACTTATTTTACTTAAAAATAATTCCTTTTGCTGTGCTTGAGATCGAACCCATAGCCTTGTACACGCTAAACTCGTGCTCTACAACTGTACCTCCAGTTCCTAATTTTACTTTGAACTCGTGTTTTTACTCATACATAAAAGCATAAAAATTGTACACATTAGTCACATCAATAAACGTAATATTTAAATACATGTGTAAATTGTTTAATATTTAAATTGGGTTAAACATACCTGCCTCTTCAAATATTTGTCATTTATTTAAAGTGAAAACTTTGAAGTCCTTCTAGCTTTCTGAAGTGCATAGAATATTACTATGTATAGTCACCCTACAGGCAATAGCATCCCAAGCATCTTGGTCCTAACCAAGTGCATCTCAGTACCCGGGGACCACGTCCACCTCTCTCCAGCCTCTAGCTACTTCTACTCTCATCTTCTACAAGAGCAACTTTTCTGGATTTTGACATATGTTCTTTGTTCATCATCAGTTGATGGACAGTTAGGTTGTTTCCATTTTTTGGCTATTGTGAATAA